>JASDQU010010252.1:74080-84186 GCA_032191745.1 Picea mariana
AAAAAACACTCAGCCGTGAGCATAATTCCTCAAATTCTTTTCATTGTGTCATTCCAGGGAATGAACTCAAAACTTTGATAACCCACCATTGCATGATATTCTTGCCTCTCGAAAGGAATAGTGCTACAAATTTGAAGGCTCTATTGCGATTATTACTCTGAATTGAAATAAAACTTAGATGTTCGTCTTATAACACTTAGATTCAACATTGGAGCTAACTATGTTAATAATCAAGTGATAGAATGTCCAATTCTTTAACCAATCATTGGACCTTTCTAGACACTCAAAAGCTAGGCCCTTGATTGAAAATCTTATATATATCTAAGTAAAAGTCATCATAAGCTAGCTAATCTTCTTATCCAATGGGTTTCTTTTGGGCTAATCTCCTAATGAGTCCATGATTTTGTTGTTAATGATTTTTTTTCTTTTCAAATATAAAATTTACAATTAAAAAATTTAGAAAATTAACACAAAGTGAAATATTAAATTTTAATAAGTTGAGAATTAAGAAAACCGTTGTTAAACATAAAAGTAAACATAATTATTTATATTTTCAAATGAAAACATATATATTATGATATGTGAAAATATTAAACTATCTTTTACTTAAAAGGTTAAATTACAATCGGGTGTATGTTGGTATAGGGGTAGATCTATGGTTCAACGCTCAAGAGCGCACCAACAAAACCCTAACTACCGGCCCTTTCGACAACACCTGCAAAGCAGATGAAATCTCACCCGAGGTAGAGGCAGGGGTGGTTGCAAGACTCAGGTGTATGCAACCTTAGCTGGGACACATCTGTGATTACACACTTAGCGCAACACTTAGCATTAATAGTTCACCTCAAATCAATCCTTATCTCACTTTGCAGATAACACAAAGAAATGCAGTATATACTTAGATCTAAGATAGTTTCAACACTTAGCAACATACAACGGATTAATTCAATAAAGCAAGCACTAAACATCTTACATATCAGATCTAACATGCATTCATATCTCATAAGCACAAAGCATCAATAGATCTATCTAAACACATCAAAGCACTTAGCAAGGAGAGAGAAAAACACATTAGGTCGAGGCATAGAGCACAACACACAGAGTTACCGTGGTTCACCCCCACCCTGGGGCTACATCCACAAAGCCTTCTTCTTTATTATCTCGGTCAAGTAGTTACATCATAGAGCTTCAACAATCCTTACTTCGCACAGGGAAAAAGATCTGCGCAGCTCGCCAGATCCTTCTTCCTTGCACCTCAGCACAAAACCTCTTACGACTACTTGCACTTAGCCCTGCAAGCTTCTTACAATCATGCACAGAGCACTTACAACACTTGCACTTAGCTCTGCAAGTTAACCACATAGATCAACAACCTCTTATCACCCCCTACTTACATCACCTAGCTACATATTTATACATTACAAAAGTGGGCCTAAGCGTGGGTAAACCCACGGGCCGACATCCCTTTCCCATTACATTAACCCAAAAACCCAAAAATGACCCAAAGTGAGCCGAGATCTCGTGATCTCTGCTTCGCTTGCACGCTTTCTTCGATAGGGTGTCGAAGTCCCAAAAACGGTCAACTATGACCAAGTATTCCTCAAAACTTGGTCAAGTGCCAACATGACCCCAACACTCACTTGTGACTCGTCCCGAGTCACTCAGGTCCGACCAATTATTCTTCAAACACCTCGAGTTTGGCTCGAGCTGCTTCAACTCGCTGATTTGTGACTGCCTCTTGCTCGACGAACTCTTGAATGAGTGCGTTACTGACTGGTCCCTCCAGGCGCTATTCTGTTGTATTTAAGACTTGTTCCAGTTCCGTCCCTTGGTTCTCAATCTCTAAAAACAACTGACATGCCTTATCCTGCAAAGGTTGAAGTTGCTGAGTCACCTCCCTTACCTTGCTCTGGATCATGTGGATCTGCTACTGTGCGAGGCATTGTTGTTGAGTCACCTCCAAAACACCAACTCCATTCTTGATTCACCTTCCTTGTGTCCTCATCATGAATTTCATGGGATACATTTTCACTTTCAAGTGTCCTCTCTATTAGGAAATTTTTCAATCATTCCATGATCTCCCCTTTTAAAGCGTCCATCTTAGTATTTATTGCCTCAAACTTAGTTTTTGTTGAATCCATCATCTATTGTAGTTCATCTTTTGTTACTGTCTTCTTGTGTAAATCATTTATGTCCCTACGCATTTATTCACCTTCATCAAGAGTCTAAGGGGAAAAGGGTGACAAGTGTAAGGGAAGGAATAATTCTAGATTAATTAATTAAAAAACAAATTAATTGTGCAAGTGGGGATGTGTCATTAAGGAAACTCCTATAAAGAAAATGGTCGAGAGGCAAAAGGGATCACACTGGTGATGGGTAAAGTTATGCTACAGAAATTTCGAATGGTTTTACTTGTAAGCGTTGGCGATACCAAGCTTGAGAGAGAGTGGTGGCTCTACCTTGTGAGGCAAGCTTGGCGCTATAGTATTCTAGTTGTGTGTGTGGCCCCTTTGCAGCTCGGGGGACTAAGGAGGAAGAATAGTACCTATGGCATTGGTTGAGAGGTATCGGTGAAGTCTCAACGATTAGCAAGTGAGAGAAGAAAGGTGCGAAAATTGCCGAAGAACATCCTAGATTCCATCATCATCGGTTATGGTATTTCTTATTCTGAGATTTGTAATTGTATTTAGATTTAATTGTGTAAAATTGATGTTAGAGATTCGCCATGATCCAGGTTGCAATTCTATAATCGAATTGACCAAATCTTGATGGTTGTGAAATATTTAAGTATGTTTTCTGTTTCAAAGTTTATTCTCTATGATCATATTCACTTCCTCGACATATCACTGCTTTTGAATTTCAAGGTTTTCCTTTAAATCGTCGTAGCTCCTTTAAAAAGATTCATGAATTATAAACCTTCAGTGTCGAGTCAAATGATTCTTGGAAAATAAATGATTAAATGATTATGGGATTTTTAAATGGTTATGGAGTCTTAGATTTCCAATATTTTTAATTAATAGTTGTTAAGCGCTCTAGAGGACGCGTTGTGTGTAATGATTCCTTTATTTCCCTCCTGGTTCAAGCCAACCAAATTCTCTCCATGGCGCACAGGGTTTAGGCCTTAAATTTGCCACTTTCAAGTTACGCCAACCAACATCACTGAATTAGGGCTTGGATAATACCAGTGAGTATCATGCTCCCTTGTTTTCTCGGTTCCCTTCGGACCTCCTGGTTATAATTGCCCCAAAATTCTTTATTCTGCTTGTTGGGCTAGATAAAAAGAAGACGCAGGATTGTGTGTGCAGACAATAATTTTTCCCCTTTTTATAAACCTTAATCGCGTCTCTGACTAGTAAATCCCTATGAAATTAGAATCTTCGATTGCTCTCATGTTTTTGCTTAAGAAAACCTTAAAGGGTAGACGCGGTCATTTGACCTGCCAGCACAAGTAATATCCGTCCATCTGGTTGGCTGTTAAAAAACTTCTCTAATTGCATGGGGTATTATGCCTGGCATGTCGTTGTTCTATATCTTTTGGAAGAACATAATACTCCTGTAGCTGCGCCCAAGGAAGAACTTGTACCTATCTAGCTTAGGCATATGACAATGATACTAATTGTTTCCTCTTCTTCCCTTCCCTCAAGGAGGTGAGTGATCAGAACAACCAGCTCCATCCCAAGAAAACCCTTACAGCGATCTCCAGCATAACAACTCCGGATGTGTTTTCTGGATACACGATCCACTCCTTCGCTCTGAATTAACTGGTGTATGGAAAATCGAGACAGGTTTATTTTTACAGTGATTTCGAGGGAGTAGGACAATCATCCCTCGTCCTGTTGTATGGAACTAGTAAAACGGTTTGCTGTAAACGTAAAAAAAAGGGGGGGCATGTTCTCCCTTCAGACTTGTTTAATCCGCAGTTGATGGATAACAACAGAATTTACGACGGATGATATGAATTCAGATAAATTACATAGCTTAAGACTGCATTGCAACTTGAAGACCCTTATGTAGTATTAGCATATGCGTGCCACAGTTTTATGACTGGGGAGAGAAGGACCCGTATTTACTGAAGTTTTAAGCATCGTTGGCCTTGGGGAAATCGGTTGAGGTTGACCTTAAAGCGAAGAGAAAATATAACATTGGCATTCAGACCTTCGTTTTTGCAATTCCTATCCTTTTGAGCTCAACCCCCTTGGTCGTGTCCAACAGAAGAGTCCTCTGTCCCTGACTGGATTAGAATCTGGTTGTGTTTAAAGCGTCGGGTTAGGATTGAACTGATTCCAGATTATTGCTGGGACGGAGCTCCCAGAGCCCTAGTGTCTTCCTTGACTTATCAACCATCTAACTTAACTCCCATAAAGATGCGTGCCAAGGCTTGATACATCATGACTTGATTCTTAATTGTTCTTATTTAAGGATTGTATGCAATTAGCATGTAACATTTTTTTACTTCTCAATAAGATCGACTCCCCTTAAATTCTTTTTAATTTCAATGGTACCTTAACATGGGTTCTTATTTATTGTAAAATAAGTTTGGGTCTACTTTAAATTCTTGATGGAATTACAAGGCAACGTTGAGTCCCTTCTATTGTTTAAGTAAGACTGTACTCTTCTTTGATTTTTTCCAATGGATATACATATGTAGATATATATAAGTGGATAGTTGAAGTCTTATTATAGTAACCTAGCATGTTGGTCTTCATAGTTTTAAAAAGGAATTGTAAGTAGCTTGAAATCTTATGTACCTACAATTTATGATTGATTCTTGGTTCACCAATGGATATTTAATTTTAAGTAGTACTTAGGATGATTTGATCGTTTACAGAGTCTTACAATTGGAATTGGAATTTTAATGTGAATTCATATTCCTTTGCTTGAAGAAGGTTGGCTCTACATATGGGAGCTTAAAGGGAAGTGTATTTTAATATTGATTTCTATATTTATATAAAAGGATGCCCTTAATAAAAGAAATCATCGTTGAGCTACTGAAGGGTTGTATATGTTATTGAAGTTGTATCACTTGATAAGCAAAGCTTGACCTGAATAACACTGACTTGACATTGTAATAATACTAATTAGATCGCTATCTGATACCAAGATTGTACCTATGTTCTTATGTGTCTTGCTAGACTTTATGCATTTCCTCTTACTCATTTATGCTTAAATATTGATTGAAGTTTGACAAAGTTAAATAATTAAATTACTTATGCGCCATGAAAATAAAGTTGATGATTACTCTTGCACCATGAAATATGTTGGTATATGATTAATTGGGTAATTAGCTTACTCTTGTGCCATGAAAATAATTTTGATATATGGCTATTAATATAGTCTGGGGTTATGAGTTGTGATTGATTAAGGGGACATAGATACCTCCTTGTTCCTTAGAATAGTCGCTAGTCTTGAGACCTGAAGTGGTCAAAATCAATCAAATGAATCCTGGACTTGAGTGTTGCTTATGTGTCTTGGAGGTCCTAACCATGCAGGATAGGTTGGGAAGTTAGTTTCCTTATGTTATATGTTGATTGATTGATAATGATGTTCCTTCATATGAACTTGATCAATTTGCTTAAGTAGTGATTAATATTGATGTGTCGCTATTAATTATGTTGATGTGTTTTAAGGGTCGTTACTAATTAGGATGATGTGTCGATGTTGTAGTTGTTCATTATGTTGTATTGATTATAATTTCCTAATGTGAATTTTTTTTTTACCTATTGTACATCGTTTTGTTGTCGTAATGGAGGGGCCATTACATATGGTATCAGAGTGGGTTCAACCCCGCGACTTGGGATCATTACGTATTCACTGTATTAACACTTGATTAATAACTTATCGCTAATTGAAATTTAAATTTGTCCATGCAGGTAATCATGGTTAGAGGATGTCATGGAGGTAGAAGATGTAGTGTTAGGGAAAGAGGTAAGACACCTCTCGTAGCATCCAAGCCAGAGGGGTCTAACCCCCAAGGAGAAGAATAAGTCATTGGGAAGGAGAAGATTGTTGTGGGGGATGTGGTTGGTCTGATGAGGTCCTTCCAAAGGATGTTAGAGGCCTTGATTAACTGACTAGATAGAGATGAGTCCAGGGTGCCTGTACCCAACGAGGGTTCACAACGTGCTCCAAATGGCAGTGATAGCATTCACAGAGAAATCGAGAAGGTTAATTTTCCCGAGTTCATGGGTGCCACAGATGGCTCAGCCGCTGAGGCGTGGTTGGAGAACATGGCAATGTGCTTTGCACTTCGTGACTACACCTCCAAAATGAAGGTTCGCATGGAAGTCTTTCAGCTGAAGGGAGTTCTCTTCTATGGTGGAAGATGCTTCTACCTCAGCTAAACATGGTCATCGAAGACGTGTCATGGGAACTGTTCTAGGAATGGTTCCGGGAGAGGTATTTTTCAGAGGAATTCATTGAGTGCCAACTCAATGAGTTCAATGCCTTACGACAGGGTGGTCTTATGGTGCCCGAGTATGAGACCCGATTCATGGATTTTCTTAGGTATTATCCACACCTTAGCACAGAGAAGCTAAAGGTCAACAAGTTTGTGTTCGGCATTAACTTCAACATCCGTGTGAAGGTGACGATCCTAATGCCACAGACGTTGCACAATGCAGTCCAGAAGGCCCTCATAGCTAAGGAAGAGTTGATCAATGGGGGTTAGGGAAGGACTCCTGCAAGATCGATTGGACATACGACATCAGGTGCGCAGCAACATCAGACACCAGCCAAACATACATCGGGGTATCTAGATACGTCGAGAGGATCCATGTTCACAACACCACGATGAGCGAATCCTCAATAGAGGACTCCCTGCAAAGGACCACCACATCAAAGGACCACCACATCAACAACAACATTTCCCACAACAACAACAATTTAAGCATGTTCAACATAACAGACCAGGATCTCGGGTTGGTAGGCCAACAACTTCTACTTTAAGGACCAGGAGTACTGGACCGAAGACTGGATGTTGGACATGTGGAGAGCCACATTACCAGCGAGACTCTCTCGTTGAGAAGGCCAGAGCAGACAGATCAACAAGACACACTACATTTGCAGATTTAGGAAAGGCCCATATGATTCATGCAGCGGTGAATAACTACCATCTCGAGCACCAATCCATTTTACTTGAGACATCAGGTACAATCGTCGACCAAAATTTTGGTATTTTGATAGATCCAAGTGCTACAGAGAGCTTTATTTCTAGTGCAATGCTAAAAAGAATTAAGGTAAAGGCAGTTAAGCAGGACGAGTTTAGGTATGTAGAAATGGCTTCGGGTTCCAAAGAGAAGGTTGGAGGAAGGGTTACAGAATGTAGCATTAAATTGGGAGATTTTGTAATGAAGGCCAACCTTTATGTCACGATCTTAGGATCTTACGACATAGTGATCGGTATGGACTGGTTGGAATCGCATGATGCGACACTCAACTGTAAGATGAAATGGTTGAGTTTGACCAATGATGAGGGACAAAGAAGAGTGATCGTAGGAAGAAAAAATGGAGTGTCCTTGAGGTTCATTTATTCCATAGAGCTACAGAAGAGCATGTGCAAGGGATCCAAGTTATATGCAAACTTAGCGCTAAATGAAAGGAGCGAGATGGAAGGATTGGAAGACCTTCCAATAGTATGAGCATTTGCAGACGTGTTTCCAGAAGAGTTACTAGGTTTTTCTCTCGAAAGAGAGTTGGAGTTTACAATCAACTTGAAACATAGAACTGAACCAATAGCAAGAACACCTTATTAGATGTCAACTCCTGAGTTATATGAGTTGAAAATTTAATTGAAGGATTTGTTGGACCTAGGACTTATATGTCCAAGTGTGTCACCTTTGGGTGCACCTATTATTTTCATAATAAAGAAGAATGGGTCGTGGAGACTTTATATTGACTACCGCCAATTGAAAAAGGTGACGATCAAGAACCAATATCCATTGCCAAGAATAGATGATTTGTTTGATCAAATGAAAGGCAGGACAGTGTTTTCAAAGATCGAATTGAGATCAATATATTGCCAGTTACGAATTAAAGAGGAAGATATTCCTAATACTGCATTCAAGACAAGGTTCAAACACTATGAGTTTACGGTTTTACCATTTGGACTGACAAACGCCCCAGGGGTATTCATGAGTTTGATGAATGGGGTGTTCTGCAAATACTTGGAACAATTTTTTCAAGTATTCATTGATGACATACTGATATATTATTAGACGACAGAAGAACATGATGAACATTTACGCTTGGTACTATAGTGTTTACGGGAAAACAAATTATACGGGAAACTGTCTAAATGTTCTTTTTACCAATCAAAGATTCATTACTTAGGGCATGTTATATCCAGGGAAGGCATCACTTTGGATCCAACGAAGGTAGAGTCAATTATGGAATGGCCTGCACCGACAAACGTACCATAAGTACGCATCTTTATGGGTTTAGTAGGATATTACCGACAATTCGTTGAAGGTTTTTCGAAGATAACAAATCCGATCACGGAATTGTAGAAGAAAAGAAAGAAGTTTGTATGGACTGGGAAATGAGTGGAAACATTTCAAAGGCTCAAGGAGATGTTGACGACAACAGTGATACTAAAGGTCCCTGACATGACAAGGAATTCTTTGTATGCAAAGATGCATCCAAGGAAGGCTTAGGCGGAGTCTTGATGCAAGATGATTGAGTGATCACTTACATTTCAAGGAAATTGAGAAAGCATGAGGAGAACTACGCAACGAATGATTTGGATTTATTGGCCATTGTGTATTCATTGAGAGTGTGGAGACACTATCTAATTGGACAGAAATTCGAACTAAAAATAGATAACTGTGGATTGAAGCACATATTTACACAGAGTGACTTGAACATGCGGCAAAGGCGTTGGTCAAAATTACTTAGCAAATATGATTTTGAGATTACTTACATTAAAGGAATGGTGAAACGAGTGGTAGATGCGTTGAGTCGGAGACCACACCTATTCTCGATGATACCTCTTCAAATGAATCTTCAAGAAAATATTCTAACTATATAGATCGACGATGACTGGTATAAAGAGGTTAAGGAAAATATCAGATAAGACGCCATGATGCTACCAAATTTTGAGGGTTATACATTGGACAATGACAGGTTGATGAGGTATAATAACAAGATTTACATAACGCCTAATGATGAATTGAGAATTTTTGTCTTCAGAAAATCTCATAGAGCAGGGTACATGGCTCATCCAGGAGTCACAAAGATGAGGGAAAACCTTAAGCCTTTATTCTTTGGGAAATGAATGAAAACAGACATAGTTAGCTACATGGAGTGATATCTAGAATGTCAGCAATTGAAACCTAAACATAGACATCTGGTAGGATTACTACAACCACACGTCATTCCAAAATTGAAATGGGAGGTCATTTCAATGGACTTTATAGTTGTATTTCCACTGACGGGGATGACACATGACTCAATTTTCGTGGTAGTTGACACTCTGACAAAGAGTGCACATTTTATTCATGTACGTACTATGTATCAGGTGCTAGACATAGCTAGAGTTTTTATCAGCGAGATTGTGAGATTACATGGCATGCCAAAAAGGATCATATCTGATAGAGGATCAATGTTTACGTGACACTTTTGGAATAATCCTATTTGTCTAACTAGAGAAGAATCCTATTTTAAATCAACTCAAAATTAGTAAGGCGTCAGTCATTAAATGGAATATGGGTAATAAAGAGACAACTAGGAGTGATTTGAGAAGATCTTTTAGGAAAGGTGATGGAAATTGACTTTAATTAAAATAAAATATAATTACTTGTGCAACTGGGGAAAAGGGTGACAAGTGTAAAGGAAGGAGTAATTCTAAATTAATTAATTAAAAAACAAATTAATTGTGCAAGTGGGGATGTGTCATTAAGGAAACTCCTGTTGATACTGAGAGGGGGTGAATCAATATCAAGTACAATTTAAAACCTTTTTCAACTTATACTTAAACCATTCAATTATATCCAATGAGCAATGGACAATAGTATAAGAGTTACACCAATACACCACAATACACCATGCACAATATATGAGAAATAATCAATAGTTATTGTTCAAGGGAAGTAATGACTTCCAAAGGTAGC
>JASDQU010010252.1:103047-131713 GCA_032191745.1 Picea mariana
CTACATGCCTCAACAGAGAATTGATATTCTCTGGCACCCCTACAGTGTGTCGCTGCATATGTAAAGGCACATCCCCCCTCCGCAGAGGAGGGATACCCATCGTAAGGCCTTGGAGGTTCCTCTCAACCTCCCAAAGACCCACCACCGGTACTGCTAGGTCTACTGCAACTGGGGTGCCTCCACGACGCCCTGGTACTGGTATATCCGTTGGGTGCACTGCTCCCTTGTCTGCATGTTGAAAACAAAACATCTGTTAAAACTCTCTTACATACCCAAAAAAATACATATACATCAAAAAACATCAAAAAACAAAAAATTAGACAAGGTAAGGCTTAGTCTCATACCTGACTCATCCCAATCTTCCCCCTCGGGAAAAATAAAGTCCATACTCCCACGGAAGTATACATCGGCATACGGGAAGTCCTCGATCCAGAGGTACTGCCACCTCATCCAGGCAAAGAAACCACCAGTAAAGTGGAACTCTGACTCCAAAACTAGCCTTGGAGACAGGCTAGTCCACCTATCCATTCGAGGCTCATCCACTGGTCGTACTACCAGTGCAATCTGAGGCTGCATCTGAGGGATGCGCTCTAGAAAAAACGAGACTAAAAACGAGCCATAACCGAACTGCTTCTGACCAGTCCTGCACCGTGAGATTTGTTCCTTCACATTCCAAAGGAACGCTGCACTCCAATTGAACAGTGTTGGCTCCAAACACTGAACACCATAGGCCACCTATGATCTCAATGCCAAATGAGCACTAGTGATACCGGTCATGCTTGTGATAGCAAATAGTATAGATCGGAGAGGCAGATCTCATATATCCTTGATAGGGATCCTGCCCCCTACCAACCTCGCTCTCGGAATGCAGTGGAATGCCAGATACACGTCCACCTACTCAGGTAATACCCTCTGCCCCATAAAAGATATAGGGACCCCTCTTTTCAAGAGGTCGGTCAAAAAGTACACATCCTCCAACTCAATGGTTAGGAGTTGTGTGCCAATACGGAATCCCTGTTCCACAACATCCCAAAGGCCAATCATGTGCTCAAGCAGTAGAATCTCTCTCTTTATCTTTTGCAATTTGAAGAACTTGAGCAAGCCACAGGCCCGCAAAGCGGCCTGCGTACGAGGACTCCATAGAGCGGCTAAATCATCCATCTCATGTTCCCGCTCTTTCCATTCAATCATGATTGCCGAAGATACCTACAAAACGAAAAATCAAGAATTTCATTATTCCTCACGTTTTTGTAATTTTGGCGATTTTCAAAAGCATTTTAAAACATAAAACAAAATTCCCATGTCATCTAAAATAAACCACTCATCCTTTTTAACCACCACGCCCTTTAATATTTTCCAAATAATGATTAAAACGTGTTAAAAATGAAAAACGACTTAGGGGGTTGCGTGGGCAATTGGGGGGAATTTTTATGAGTTTCTTTTTCTTAAAATGGTCGGTCTAACTGATTGCAAGGGTGTAGACATCCTAACAACCCTTCTCTAACACATTTTTGTAAAAGAATCCCCCCATTTTTTTTAATTTTAAAAGGAGGCCGATTTGGTTCAAAGAGGGGCGACCTAGGGCTTTGTGTTTTAAATAAATAATGCCATAAAAATCAATTTGAAACCATGCAATTGAAAGAGCAAGGGATGAACACCTACCTGGTTCAAATGGTGAGAAAAATGATCGATCGTAGCTCTGGCGGCGAGAAAAACAAGATTTGCTTCAAATTGAGATTCTCCAACACTCCAAAAATCCTTGCAAATGAAATGGTAAATGAGTTTTCAAATCAATTGTTATTTATAAAATTTCATTTTTTTATAAGGTATGGTCATTTTGGGTTTCTCTAATGATGTAAATGGCTTCACTAAACTCTGGTTTGTAGTTTCTAGCATCGCAGGTCTCCTGGCAGTTCTAACGAATCATTCACCTTGTCGCATTCATGAGCATAGTCTTAGTTCATTCTCGAGCTCGACAATATGAGAACGTAACCAGGTAAACTTTTATCTCTTTTTCAGACACGTATAGATACGAACACACGAAAAAGGAACCCCCCTAGAGTCTCCTTTAAACCCTTTTCAGACTCTCTAAATATGAAAATATTGTCGAGTGATCTTGCTTTCTTTCACACTCGTTAAAAGGTCAGAAAGAGCGTCTTTCGAGCGATAGTTTAACCCTTTTTCGGTCTTGTTGGACTACTATAAAAAAAAGGAATTGAGAGATTTCTCTTTTAAGTGTTTTTCCAAAATTTATAATCCTGAAAAACCTTCGAGTTTTCTGTCTTTGGACTCGTTAAAACATACATCGACAGGCCCATATGGGAACGAACCCTTACTTCTTCTGGTTCGTTAAATAAAGGAAGAGGAACTTACCGAAGGTGAGTTATATCGATCATGTGTTATCCTCCTCGAGCTCATTAAATCAAAAAGAGGTACTCATCTATTTGGATGGGGGAAAAAGTGAAAGGAGCAAGCCAAGCAGTCTCTTGAGAACAACATCTAGCACTTCTTAGAGTCGCCCTTGAACACGGCACTTTGTCATCTGCACACATCATAATCCGCTGAACCTTTGCACTAAGCCAATCCTTCGAGTTCCTTTCACTCCTTTGGGTCACCCGACACAAGTCACAGTATCCATTGCATAGTTTTGGTCCATGTCATGTTTCGTTGTTATGCCTCAGTGTTCAAGGGAAGTATCCACCTCGAGAGTCAACCATCCCAAATATCTTGCCTCAAAACCTGTGTCAGTCCATGTCCATTTGATCTACCAATTACATCTCCATGTTCGTTTTGTTTCATTGATGGGGGATACATCAAGGCCCTCCCTCGACAGGTCTATTCCTGTCGACTCCAACACATTATCCGAGAATCATACTTAGAAACTAATTAGTACTTTGGAACCTGCATGCCTCAATGGCAGGCCTCCTCACATTCGACAGTGGGTTTACATCATTGACCCCTGATCGAATGATTCCATGGATGTTCGACCTCAACTCATCTATTCACATTCGCTGGAATGTACTAGGGTACCTTGGGAATCATTGACATTAATGATGATCTCCCTTGCACTTGTTAACAGTTCACACCATTGATCGGTAATGAAGTGGTTTCTGCCATGTTCGACGTCAAGACATCTATTCGCATGGTCAGATTCATACCATATTGGGATTGGTAAGAAGACCCTGGGTTGAGCCATCACTTTGATATATGCTTTGCCCAGGCTGCGAAGGAGTTCTATTGAACAATGACACATACACTGTCACATAGATCCACTTTGTATTGGTCGTGGCTATGTCTTGTCATCTCATAGATCCACTGTGTATTCTTCGTGGCTACGATCAGTCCGAGTCATCAGCGTATAGATCCACATTTCATCTTTGGTGGCTATACCATTTTATCAATACAATTATGGATCCGCAGTGTATTTTATGGTGGCTATATCCTACTAAGTCTTGATCACCCAAGCATAGGTATGCCTGCCTTGGGTTTTGAAATATGTCATGATATTTTTTGGATGTTTGTGTGCAGCTTCCGTCAGGTTCTCCGAGTCTATACCCTTGCTTGAGCATCTACAAAGTATTTCAGTTATCAGTTGACATCTTCTAACTTCATACTTTGGGGGGCATTCTATTACACGTCAAAATTGCTCAACTGGATAAGTGTCGCATCTTCCCTACAACTTTCAAAAGTGTCGCAAGTTGGTCACTAGTGTCACAAATGATGTTCATACATATTGTCATGACGACGACACTAAGGAGGCACTTATAACACCTCACATGACTGATTTGAAGGAGGAGAACTAGTTTACTGAAGTCAAACAACTCTTAACACCTAAAAGGAACCCTGAAACAAAGGTTTGGAGGGGGAGTGCTCCCCTAGTTCAACTCCAGAAGCGCTGGCGCTCCTCTATAATGCTTCAGGGAGTGTTATAACGCTCCCCAGGCCCCTTTGAAGGAGCGCTGATCATATTGAGAGCGCTGGTGCTCCCCCAAGTCTTACCAAGGAGCGCTACAGTGCTCTGATGCCCCTTCTAAGGGAGTACCACCTAATCTGAGGTAGTAGTTGGCTCGTTGAGGAGAATAAGGGTCGAATCTTTTGAGATGAGGAGGCAGTTGTGCTCGAATTCTTGGTTTCATCAAGAGATCCCTGATCTAAGGAGAAGGTTCCCAACTTGTTCTAAAGATAACTCAAGAGGTTAAGCTCCTCTTAACCTATATAAACAGACTCCATGATGGTGGAAAGGGGGAAGAATTGAAGTTATGAAACTTATGATCTTGGAGGAAACTTACAGCCAGCCAAAGGAGAGTGATCAGTGAATCTGCTGTTGTCTAGGTTGTGAAGCTTTCAGGCAAGGGTTAGAAGAAGGGGACTTGACGAAGCTGTCACATTCGCATCTACGATTGTAAGTACTACTGTCATTATTCTCATCAATATGACATTCTTGGCCTGTTTCTTTCTAGTTTGTGTCTAAAGCCACATGAACTTATCAATTAGTTGATAGATCTATTTTCAATCTAATATCAATAGAGTAGGAAGTGGTCGTATCTTGTTTTGTCCATAGAACTCAGCGAGGAGAAAAGGATTGGAGCGCAACTCGGAGCGTGCAGGGACAAACGTCGATAAAAAGGTACTTTTGTCATCCTTCCTTCTCATGTGTTAGTTTAGATACATTTGAAAGGAAGTCAATGTCCATGATAAGCACTTTTATATCTAGGGTTAAGGTCAAGCTCTAGGGGTGATCTACCTGTCCGCAGGGAGATTTTCCTACAACAGAGGTAAATCCTGATCAGTATATTGTTGACAGAACAAAGGACAAGGCCATTGTAGAACAAGTGAAGGCTCAATTTGGAACTGAAAGGGGAAACATATGTATGATCATTAAGAACATCAATGACCCAACCACCAGATTTGTGATGAAGTTTATGGCTTGTAAGATACTTAGAAAGTGTTCCAAAGAAGAGGCACATGCAAGGGTAATTTCAGCCGCTACCCAATGCACAAAAGGAACAATTCTAAGTTGGGCGTTGCATTTTCTCAACTTATTCTTAGAAGACTATAGATATGCATAGGATGTTGGAATGAAGTTCCACTATTCTTGGTTATTAATATTAATAACTTTAGACGCATGGGAAAAACTGAAGTACTCAACATTTTGTGACAGAAGAGGAAAGTGTCGCATAGAAAGATATGAAAACTTGTGACAAAACACATATCCTAATCATAGGAAGGCTCATGCAAGCATTTATGGCATATACATATAGGAGACGCAAGAGAAAATTGTTTATACATGGAGTATTTTACCTGAAGTGGTGAGAGGAAATGAAGGAATTGCCAACTTCAAGGCATCCAGGAACAACATATGGATACAATCCATAAGAGACCCTAAAAACACATGGCTAAATATGCAATATTGCATTACAGTAGAAGAAGTCCAACGGGTAATAGAAGAATGGCTAGATCAATGGAATGTACTTGTAGTTGTCAAAAAAGGAGCAAAGGGAAAAGAACAAGCAGAATCTACGATGATGTAGAAATCTAGTATTCCAACAACCAATACTAGAAAATCCTCACAACACATAGAAAGTGAGATGATAGTTAAGAAGCCAAAGATGAAGGAAACAATACTGAGAGCCTCAGAACTAGGAGCTGAGGGCACATAAATAACAAATGGATAAACACAGAAGAAATATGAGATCCCAACCCAGGAGACAAAAAATGGAAACATACCAGAGGTAACGAAACCTACGTAGACAGAAAAGAGGAAATAAACAATTCATATGGGAGAATAGAGGAAGAAGATGAAAGCGTAGAAGAATCCCCTTGAGCTCACAATCACTGAAGACAACACAAATATGGTAGTAGATAAAGTTCAATATAGAGGAGAAGATGCTTTATATATCACAGAATATCAAAGAGAAGAACTCATGAATAAGTTAATGGAAGTTAAAGAAGTTTTGAAGAGATTACAACTCAATGTCGCATAATAGAGAAGCACAACGCAACAAGATCCAATACATGAAGAAAAGGAGACAGTCCAAAAAAAAATAGTGGGAAGCATTGTGTTCTAGATAAGCCAAAACATTATACAAGTAAATGAGGATACCACACAAAAAGCTTTGAAGGATCTAGAACAATTGGATTTGTCTCTATCTAAGATACCAACCAAAGTGTTATATAAGTTGGATATGAGCATTACACAAGAATTTCAATATAGAGCTAGGATAGGTATGAAAAACTTAGAGACAACCAAGGAAGAGAAGGAGGTACTAGATATAGCTCTCAAATAGGTATGGTTGGAGTGAGATGAAGAAAAACAACATGTAAAGAAACTAGGGAAAAGACTTGAGGAAGTCTTCCAAACAATTATGGAGAACACACTAGTAGAAGAGCTCAGCGCGAAAGAAAATATACAAAGGATAGCACAAATAATAGATGGTTACAAACAAGAGATAATAGAATTGGCTAGAAAGCTGAAACGAGCTATCTCTCCAGAAGTCAGATCAAAAAGGGAGCAATAGGCAACAAAGCACACATATATCATTGCGTCGGAAGCAAAATAAGTAGAAAAAATCTATGAAAGGATCGCACGGATATGGATGAGCCTTGAATAATACGAAGGGATCCAATAGTTGTATCAGAGGGAATAGAAAGTGAATTTTGTAGTTAAATATTTAAAAATAAAGAATAAGGCAATGGCTATATAAGAGAGAATGACGGTCGCTTAGGAATTGAAAAACCTACAAGCAGAATTGAAGACAATCCAAGTAGATAAACATACAATATAGTCTTAGTTGGATCCAATTCAGGAGAAAGTAGAGAGAATGATAATAGAGTTGGAAATAATGAAAGGAAAATTAGAACAGGTGCACTCGGAAAATAAAGAAGTGTTTAATGAGCACATAAAATTGTAGGTAGTAGAGACACTGGAAAAAAATAATGTGCAGGCAAAGACTGAAGTAGATTTACTAACAAAGAAGTTCTAGGCATTGGAAAAATTGGTGTAGGAGGCATAGACTGCCTGAGTGGATTAGGACGAGCCATAGGTAAGTGTTGCAGGCCTTTTGGAGAAGGAAATTTTTGGGTAAGGTTAGAGACATGGTGCAGTAAACAATGCATACTGAACTGAGGAAGCAATGTGTGGAGGGAACAAAGGAAAATAAGTGTGAAAAAATTATGGGTTAGTGTGCGAAGGAAATTAGAAAGTGGACAAGTTGAGTCCACTTAGAATTAGGGTTTTTGAGTATGATGTAATGGTTTTTACCTATTTTTATAATATAAATAGAGGATGTATGAGGTAGCTAGAGGTATCATTTTCTTATCTTTTTTAACATGCTTAGAGTATATTTTTGAGAACAATTCTGATTTTTGAAGTAATTAGTTTTGTTGTATGATCTAAGGAGATCTAGTGATGATGAATCATATGGAGTGTAAGTGAGGGTCAGGTCGTAATATGTGGATCTTGGTGCAACATTGGTCAGCCTCACCAGTAATAAAACTTATGATGTAGTGCATGCAACACCATATTTTGATGAAGAATAATAAGAAGCATAAGATCTTTGTGGACATAGCCCAAGGGGGTGAATCACGATAAAACTTGTGTTAATGTGTGGAATGTTGTCTCTTATGATTTTATTTTCTTGTTATGTTGAATGAATGGATAAATATATGCATATGTTAAGGTTATTTTACAATGCGCATGTTATTTTCTGAAGAATGAATATTAAGGGTTAAATGAGTGGTAAATCTAATGAATGATGGTATGGTATAATGCACATTAAAGTAGGAGTCTAATATGCCTAACATTCCCACGAGTTCCATCCCTTCCATGATTGCAGAAACTTGGGTCATGAAATCACCCATAATCCATCTCTGGTGAGACTATGTTGTGCACTCTGTGTGCAACATTGCGTTTTGGTTTACTAGAGGGGTCGATGGTTTCTAGGGTTTTGTTGGAAAACTATGGTAGAACCTAGATAAACCGATACATCCAACAACATGCTACATATAAGGAACCATTTTAGGATAGCCCCAAAGGAGTGACCATTTCAAAACTTTTAGGAGTCCCTAAATATTACACCTTCATGGTCAGAGAAATTGTGTAGGGGAAGAGGGTTACATCAATGATTGATGGTGGGGCCACCCATAAATTCATTGATATTGCACTTGTCACTAGGATATGAATCCATGTGGATGATTTCAATGGATTCAATGTGGTAGTAGAAGATGGGTACAACATGATGTGTACTTAGTGGATCATGATATTGGAAGTGACAATGGGAAACTATACATTTGTTGATGACTTTTATGTCATGGATTTAGCAGATAATCATATGGTGCTAGGATTTTAGTGGTTTTACTCATTGGAAGATATCAACATGAATTATCGGGACATGAGGATGGAGTTCCAAGACAAGGGTGGACAATGAGTCATCCTAAGAGGTATGTCGATAGGTTCCCTGAGGATTGTGTCTAACCAATGCATGGATTCCCTTTTTATACATGGAGACTTGGTTTTCACAACATAGTTCTTGATCACCATGGAGAATCCATCACATGATCTCCAACAATACCCTATTGATATCTAGACATTGCTTGAAAAACAAAAAAGAGTTTTTGAACCGTTTCTAGTAGAAATAACACTTGAATGAGGATTTGAACATGTCATTGAGCTAGAAGAGGGGTTGAATCCTATGATCACCACACCCTACATGCATATGAAGAGGTTCAAGGATTAAATAAAGAAGTACATAAAGGAGTTGTTGGATATGGGACATATCAGTCCTAGTTCTAGTCCCTTCACTTCTTCATTTGTATTAGTGAAGAAGAAGGATGTCACTATGAGGATGTGAATAGACTATAGGGCACTGAAAAAGAACATCATAAAAAACCAATACCCAATACATAGGATTGATGAGTTTCTAGATGATTTGCATTGGGTATTGTACTTCTTAAAGTTTTATATGAGATCAAGATACCACTAGATTCAAATCAAAGAGGAGGATATCCATAAAAAACATTCAAGTGTCACTATGGGCACTATGAGTTTCTAGTCATTCCTTTTGGTTTTACTAATGCACTAGCTACCTTTTAGTCGTGCATGAAACATATCTTCAACAAACAGTTGAGGAAATTTTTAGTGGTGTTTTTTGACGATCTTTTGATCTATAGTAGGACGCGGGAGGAACATTTGAAGAATGTAGATGAGATTCTCACCATTATGGAGGAGCAGTCATTATTTGCCAAAGAAGAAAAGTGTGATTTTGGGTTAAAAAAGATCCTCTATCTGAGAAATGTGATTGGTGTTCAAGTAGTAAAGGTACATCAGGATAACATCCAAACAATATTACATTGGCCCGCCCCTAGATCACTCATAAATCTGCAAGGATTCTTCAAAATATGCAGGTATTATAGGCACTTTGTGAAAGGATTTTCATAATTGGCTGGACCATTGAAATACCTCACCAATAAGGGGGATTTTTTATGGTCATAGGAGGCAAAGATATCATTCGACATAATGAAGAGGGTGATGAGAAATTCCTCAATATTAACACTCCCATATTTCATGTAGTGTTTTGTCCTGTAGTGTGACACATCCGATGAGGGGATAGGGGAAATATTGATGTAGAACCAACACCCAATAGAATTTGAGAGAATAAAGCTAAGATATCCATAGAAGCTATATCCAATATATTATAAGGAGATGTTGGCCATGATGTATGGATTGGCCAAGTTTAGACAATACATGGTAGGAGGATAATTTGTGGTTAGGACTGACCACAATAGCTTGAGATATTTTCTGGAGAAGTGGGATCTAAATGAGTGATAATAGAAATGGGTGAGTAAGGTACATGCATTTTATTTTGACATTGAGTATTTAAATGGGAAGAAGAATATAGTTGTTGACACCTTATCCAGAAGACCTGCATATTTCTCCATGACAAAGATCTCAACAGACTCAAAATCCATTATTTTGCTGGAATACTCCAAGAACACCTTCTGTGAGATGATGGAGGGTAGTATTCAGGCTGATAGGTACAGATTAGTATATGAAATCATAGAATAAAATTACATAATCTATCTTTTCCTTGAGCCCAAAATCAAGTATAATATTTTAAGGGAAGTACATGACACGCCACTAGTAGGGAACATAGGGTTTCTGAAAACCTAGAGGAAGGTGAGTGAGATATTTTCTTGGAAGGGTCTCAAGTATGATGTACTTCTTCATGTGAGGGAGTGCATGACTTTACAACATAACAAGTCAAAATTTACACATCTAGTGGGATTGCTTCAACCATTACTAATTTTGGAGCAGAATTGGGATAGTATTTCCATGGACTAGATCACAATATTACCAAAGGTGCAGGGAAAGGAATGTATTTACATGGTACTAGAAAAATTGACTAAATATGCACACTTATTTTCCATTCCTTCATAGTACAACACATCTCAGGTAGTATATCTATTATTCAGGGAGGTGTTCAGACTCCATGGTCTTCTGAGGAACATAGTCAATGGCCTATATACCAGGCTCCTTAGTGCATTTTGACAGGATCTATTCAAGTTATCCGAGACAAAGTTGAAACCCAGAACTAGCTATCACCCCCCAGACAATCGAGCAAAATGAGATAGTAAAAAAATGTATTGAGGGGTACATGAGGAAATATGTGTCAGGGATACATTGGGCATGGATAAAGTGGTTTCATATCGAGGAGAATTTTTACAATACCACTCATCACATGTCCATAAAAATGATCCCATTCATGGAATTGTATGGATATGATGCTCCATATTTTGTGGATTTGGAGTTTCGAGAGAGCATAGCTCCCAAGGAAAAATACTAGTTGCAGGAAAGTCAAGACATCTTGAGAGTCTTGAAGGATAATTTGCAGGCCACTAAGAATCAATAGAAGATGTATGCATATAGGAATAGGGTAGAATGCATATTTGAGGTTGGGGACCTATTATTCCTCAGGTTCAATCCTTATAGATAGTCATGACTGAAAAAGAGTGGTGTAGAGAAGTTGAAGCCTCATTTTATAGACCCTGCAGAGTGATCAAGAGAGTTGGGGAAGTAGCATCTGAGTTGGAGCTAATAGAGGGTATTAGAATCCACAACACCTTCCATGTATCATGCCTCAAGAAGGTATTGGGACAACAGGTCACAACTTCGACAAATATTACTCCACTATATGAGGAAGGGAACTTCTCAGAAAATGTCAATCCCATACATTTGTGGGTTTCATGAGGGTTTCGGAGAAACCAGGGTTTAGGAAATCCCTGTGGTTTGAGTATGCACATCCCACGAGGCAACACTAGACATCCAGGGTTTTTACCGCGAGGATCTTTGCGATCGATATTACAATAGGTCATTTAGATTGTGTTCGTAGGGTTATAGGAGGGCCTCTAGCAGAGTGGATATTTCTAGAGAAGTGCATCTCATGAAACATCATAGATTGGCATCATTCTAGGTTTTCTTGTATTGTTTATGTTAGTAGATTTGTGTAGCTGCCTTGCACCCATTAGACTTGTTTGTTCAATATTATTTTGCAGTTATTATTACATCTATTAGATATAATTGTATTGATGTTTCCATCCATAATAAAACTTCATGTCATGTTTGTTCAATATTATTTTGCAGTTGTTATTACATGCGCACTCTACTATGTAGGTAGTCTTGCATATACATCTTGAGAGAGATATTTTTAACTTTCCTCATCTTTTCTAAAGGTTTTGCTGGGTTTTTGAGGATCTTTCTGGGTCCTCTGAGTCTCTATTACCTAGTATTAGTTTTAGGGAAGAGTTAATTTGTTTAATTTTACAACAAAAGAGAATAAAAAATAAGTTTGATTATTTGTTTGTTTGTATTTTTTTATTTTTTTTTCAGTCTTCATGCTGTTTTGTCACTAAAAAGAAAAGAAAATTTGATTTCTACCATTCTTTTTTCTCTTTTTTTGCATTGAATTGAAAAGAATACTTTTTTTTTTGAAAGATTTGTATTTTATCATTGGTGTCAATCATAGTTTCATATTGAAAAGAAAAAGTTGAAGTTTTTCTTGTTTTGGAAAAGTTTTTTTGCATCCAAAGAAAAATTCACAACATAGTTTGCATTTCATTCAAGGTAAAATACTACTTCACATATTTCATTGCATCCAAATTAAATACTTGTATTATTCATTGCACTGAAAAGAAAATTGTATTTCATTTGAAAGATAAGAGCTTGCATTTGGAAGTGTTATTGTAGCACACACTTTTCCATTGAAGAATTAGTTTTTTTCTTTATCAAACAAAATTGTTCTTAAGTTTTTAAATTTTTGTAAGTCATCAAACACATCACTAGTTTCACTTTCATTACCCCTTGAGTAATAACAACTATAAAACAAACACATAATATAAAGTTGATTAGAATTTATTTGTAGGGTTCACAAATTAGTCTAGGTTAGGACGTTGGATTAGGATTGGATAGGTATATCTCCAAGGCCATTGAGTGAAACTTAGGGAAAGTAAAAAATCTAGTTTTCATATAGGTATATTTGGGATCATCCTCTAACATAGGAGTTAAACACAGGGTTGTGTGAGGAAGAGTTGAGGAGATTACCCATCTGAGACTTGACCAAGCATAGTGGATTGACCATACGTGGGTGTTTCATTAGTGTCGAAACCTCTCTGTGAGGTATCTCTTTCAGATCTTTGGGCTTAGATACCCTTCCCATACGTTCAATATCAACTATAGAATATACCCCATGGACGCCGAATGCGAGTTGGTAGCTTCAAAAACCTTCCCTAGGTACCACAAAGGTGACTGCGAGGGGATTTCCATGGCAGTTGAGGAAGACATAACATCACACTATCGGTGCCCCTAGAGGGTTCCCCATGAAGTGAGGGTTACTTGCAGTAGGTAGGGATATTATTTGGTAGTCAGGGTAACTACTTCTCACTCCTTTGTTCTTCAGTCAAGGGACTTAATCTACCTTGGTTGTTTTTGGAAGGGCCTTTTCGTGACTTTTTTACTGATTTTGTCTCGGGACTTAATCCACCTGAGATGAGGTATTGAAGAGGTGGTTTTCTCATGTTGTTTATCTATAGATTGTTTTTAGTGGTGCTTTGTGTGTACAGTTTTCCTTTGGAAGTTAGTTGGTGGCTACCTTGAATCCTTGATTTAATATGAAAGACCAACCACCCTTCTAGTCTCAAAGAGTCCAATTCTTTTCTCCTGAAAGGGTGGATCCTCCATCACCTCTGTCGAGGAATTGACTAGAAGGATCTGATTACTTTGAGCCAAGTGGTTCTGTTGAACTTGTGGAGCCTAAATTTGTATAGAAGAACACTTATGCACTGAAGGTTACTTGAATTTCTGATCTCAAAGACAAATAATTCATTATACCTTGGAACCCTTTGCTAACTAGACCTAATAATACAATTTTAGTGCATCTTATGACTTTTGGGTAGGGTGACACTGACAACTATACTTTTCAATTTTATGTTATGGAAAGCACCTCGAATGTGTCATGGTCAGGGGTCCCTTCTACCCCCACTTTGACTATTGTTGGGGGAGGAATATTTCCTCCTCACCCTTCTATCTAGATGACTAAAGTAACTCAAGCTACAATGGTTACATTAGTCAGTATCTCTATTCCCTTTTTTTTGGGTCCACCCATCTTTTGAGTGTGACTTCGTCTTTATCATTTGTCTCTAATGTGTTTTCATTTTGTATTTCATGAATATGCATGTAATATGTTTCATCTAGTTCCCAACCGATCATTCAAAACCCTATATTTTGGGCATGTATATTTGAACTTCCTTATAAGGTTTTCCTTGGGGTGGGGGCATATACCTCTATCATTCCCCTCACTCGGAAGTGGGTTTTTCTCTTATTTTAGGATTGTCTTTGGGTCTAATAATTTTTTGGGTTGGAGAGGTACGATCAATAGAGGATTCCCATCCTCTCACATGCCTTGAAGTGTTAGTTCCTTCACATTGTTTGGTGATTTCAAGAGAAATCCTTTCCTTTCATATGAGATTCCATCAAAGGGAAACCATTTCCATAATCAATGGAATACCACAAAAGGAATTTTCCATTGAAATGGATGCTAGTAGGGGGAGACCCTTTCCTGTCCTTTGGAAACCCGATGATTTGATTTTTTACTCCTTTTGTTCAAGGTCGTCATGGTTTTTACCAAAACCCTACTAAGTTTGTGAGCTCTTCCTGGTAGCTTGGTGCTATTCAAAACCAATATTTTCATTTCAAGGTGATTTCAAGGGGCCAACTACCCAGGGATCCCAACCCCGTTAGTTGGAATTTAATTCCACAACCAAGGATCCTCTTTCTAGGAACTTTGACTTTTCCATATTTGTCAAAACTAATGAATAACCCAGTGTGTCATGATCCTAACTGGCCCCCGGTCCCAACCAAAATAACTTAGAACATTCCAAAGTTTGAAGGAAAATTTGGCGAGGATCCAAGTGACCATGTTACAAAATTTGACCTATGGTGTTCCTCCAACTCGTTGAATAATGACTCCATCCAATAATGACTTTTTCAACACACTCTTATGGTAGTGGTTGTGAAGTGGTATATCAAATTCAATAATTTTCATATTTCATTTTGGTATGATTCCACTGCCGATTTATTTTCAATTCTTAGGAAAGAAAAATAAAACCACATCTTTGATCACATTCAAGACTGGAAGAGGTGGAAAATGATGATTAAGGTTGAGATTCCTCTAGTTTTCCTCCTAGAGTTGTTTCTTAAATCCTTGTTTCGTTATATCTCCAAGGATTTCTTTACTTTGGGGGTTTCCTATGAGGAGGAAGACCTATTTAGGGCCCATTAGTTAGACTTGATATATTCTCAATCTAGGATCTTGTATGAAATTTGTTCCGATGCACCACAGTGAAATATTGACCTCGTGAAAACTAAGTCTAGACCACATGCCGATGGCATTATTGGTTCTATCGATAGAATTGTCATAGATCTGGTTGCTAACTAGATTAAACATTTGAACATTCATGAAGCTATGGCTGATCAAGCTTTGAATTTAACCATTCCCACTATCTAAACATCAAATGTACACTCTGTGTAATCAACAAATATAAAGGGTTCCCAACAACCCAAAGTTAAAAATAAGGGTAAAGATAAAAAAAGGAAGTGGGAACAATAATAATAACACTAATAAACCACATAATAATGTTGGTGTAGCTTATAAAGAGATTAAAATGGTGAATTTTCATTGTAAACTATCTAAATAAGATCACCTGACTCATCAGTGCCCCAAAATGGAAGAATTCTAGTGTTTGTTGGCATATTAGAAACCTACTATGTTGACCAACCCTTTTACTCATGGGAAAAATGTGGCAAGGGGATCTTCCATAGGTTTAGGAAATGTGCAAGGGGACACCCAAGGAGCACCCTCACCAGAAGGTACCACATCTTTCATCCATATGGTGGGATGAGATGTTAATGTGTCAACCAGGGCTTAGGATTATGGTAACCTTGAATCAACATCAAAAGGAAAAGAGTCTTCTAACCCTAATAATTCTCTCCATATAGAGAAGATTGGGGGGGATGAAATGCAACACATGATACCAAAATGTGTGTATAAATGTTATTTTCACAACCCAAATCATAGAGTCTCACCCAACTACTCAATTGTTGAGGATTTGTCTCATATGTTGTGTGTGATGTCGACCCTAGAGGCACTCTAGAGTTTCCCTTCACAATAGAGTGCATTGTTGTCCTCTATAGGAGCTATCTATTATTCTATCTCACAAGTGATAAAGTTTTACACCACATATGTCAAGCCTCACCTTCCCTATCAAATTTCTTTCCAGATTAATGTTATGTATTCCATGAAAACTATTAGAAGTATTGTTGTTGATGAAGGAGCTTCAATGTGCATTATGTCTTTGTCTTGTTGGAAAGATATTGGCTCTATCGAGCTCTCTCCATCTCCCACTTTTCTCACAACATTTGATGGATGTTAATTTAGACTACATGATATTATTTCCTCCTTCCCCATCTAGTTAGGGGGGAGAAACTATTACAATAGAAGTGGAAGTGGTCGATGTCCCACTCAACTACAACTTCTTGTTATGATAAAGTTGGATGTATGTTATGACGACCATTGTATCCTCAATTTTCTAGGTGATATTTGTCCCTCATGAAAGAATAATTGTTACAGTCGATCAAGTGTTTTTTACGCGTTCTGACTCTGCGACATCCATGGGATCTACATCCTGTTGGCTAGAAAGTCTTAGACAAAAAATAAGAGAATTAGTGTCGGGATGTATACTTCCTTTATTGGAATATTCAAATTTTTAGTACCAATATCATACATTAATTCCATTATATCATTTTCTAATAAATCGATATGATCGGTTCCCATGTCACATGTGTGTTAGTTTCATACATCGTATTTCAAGGACCTATGGATTATACTATCTCTTTCTGATTCAGTGGAAGTCCTTTATCATGTCAGGATGACTACACCACTATCTGTAATTGAGATAAATTTTTGATCAATTCAATAATCTACTACAGATCATGATCCTACTCCTTCCTAGACAGAAGAGGTGGATCATCTTATGAATCCCATTTGAGCCTTTAATTCTTATAACTGACACAATTTCCTTGATATTGTTTTTCCTTCTAAAAAGGCTATCCGTGAGACAATGACTGGGCCAGCATGACCCTACGAGGACTTACACCATAGGTTGTATTTCCTCCCAAAACTTAGTAGGGTTGAGGCAAGAGAGTTAATATCCACTTTGATTGAATATGTTGATCATCTTGTGAACCCCTTAGCTTAGAGTGGTATGTCTATTAAGGGTAACACGAAAAGTATTTTAGAAAAAATTATGATCAACATCTCTTAAACCCTTTATGTTGTGGAAAATATGTTCATTGGTGTGGACTACTCTCTAGAGGACATATGCACTTACACTTCCTTGTTCAAGGAATTCAACAATGTATTTTCCTATTCATATGAAGAAATTACAGGAATAGACCCCTAGATCGTCGAACATGAGATAAGAACATATGAAATGTGAAACTTGTTCAACAAAAGTTATGAGTAGTTAAACCTAGAAAGGTGACAATGATTAAGAAATAGGTAGAAAAACTGCTCAAGGACGGTTTTATCTATCTGGTTCCCCTTACAAAATGGGTGTAGAATCCAATTTTTGGTTGATAAGAAGTAGGGAGCCATTCACATTTGCAAGGATTTTCGAGATCTAAATAAGGCTTTTCCAAAGGACAACCTTCCCACACCATTTATTGATTAGATTATCATGAGTGTGTGGGAAGTGATATATTTTGTTTTATATAATGATTCTATGGCTATAACTAGATCCAGATCCAACCTGAGGACCAACACAAGGCAACATTGATATGTCCTTGGCGTACAATCACTTATCAAAAGATGCCTTTTAGCCTTAAAAATTTTGGAGCTATGTTTCAATGGGATATGTCTTTTTCCTTTCATGATATCAATCATATTGTTGAAGCTTATATGAATGACCTTGTTGCTCTCTCTTGCAAGAGAGAAAATCATATTGCTCATCTTTAAATTTGGTTTGAGAGATGTCAGTATTATTGTATTCACTTGAATCCTAATAAGTGCATCTTTTGTGTCATATCTGGGTGTATTTTGGGATTTATTGTATCCAATAAGGGGATCATGGTCGATATGTTAAATGTTGAGGGGATAATTCAATTTACCCCCCTACAAAATATTTGATAAATTCAAATTTTGCAAGGAAAAATCAATTTCCTTCGTTGGTTTATCACTAACTATGCTGACATCACCAAGGGATTCATGTTCTTGTGGAAAAATGGGGTCCCTTTTATCTGGGATGAGTTTTTGCAATGATCCTTCGACACACTCAAGAAGGCTCTTGTTTATGGCCCCTTTCTTAGTCCCCCAGACCACAAAAAATATTTCTTGTTCTATATTGTAGCATATAAATCTACTATCAACATGGTTTTGGTTTAGAAAGACAATGCATTCTAGGAGCACATCATTTACTACTTCAATCACGGCTTGGTGGCTCCCAAAATTAACTACTCGCATGTCAAGAAGTTGACTTTGGTAGTCGTGCATGCTATCCAAATGCTTCGACATTGCATCCTATTGCACAAGACTATTGTAATTGTTGATGTAAATCCGTTCCAATATATCCTAAGTTGATGGATCAATGGGTGAAAATACAATAAATGGATTGTCATATTACAAGAATTCAAACTGGACTTCACTGCTACCAAGTTCAAAACATCGTTAGTCTTCATCAAACTTATGTCAGAGTTTCCCAGGGAGGATGAGGATGTCATTATCATTGAATTATTTCTTGATGAGCATATATTCCTTATCTCTTCTAGTGAACCTTTGTACAAGGATATCCTCATATATCTCCAAACTTGGAAGTTACCTTCTGATTATTCGTGAGATGAGCGGATATGTATTCACCATTAGGAAAAGAATTATATCATCATCAATGACACTTTGTATCATCGAGGGGTTGATTTTATTTCCCATTTTTATTTAACTCGTGAGGAAGTGGAGAATGTACTTAACGATTGCCACATTGGAGCATGCAGTGGTCATATTTCTAGGTTGGAAACAACCCAACAAATTATTTGCACTAGATACTTTTGGCCAAAAATATTCAAATATTGTATCGATGTAGTCAAAAAGTGTTACTCATGTCAAGTATTTTCTAGGAAAATGTGGGTGCATCCTACTCCTTTATTTCCGGTCATCATCATTATCCCATTCACCAAGTGGGCTGTAGATTTCACGACATGTCACCCAACTTCGGCTAGAGGGAATTATTACATTATTTTGGTCATCAACTACTTTACAAAGTGTGTGGAGGCTATGCCTATGTTTGCAAATGATGGTGAGACTGCAACACTTTTCATTTTCAATCAGATCATTACCGGGTTTAGAATTCTGAAAGAGATCATCATTGATCATGGAAGTCACTTCTAGAATGGAATGATGTTGGAATTAACATATAAATTAGTTTTCAAGAAAGACAATTTGTCTCCTTGTTGCCCTCTAGAGAATGGTCATGTAAAGGATGTCAACAAGTCTCTCAAAACCATCCTTCAATGAACTGTCAATGCGAGAAAATCAAATTGGCATTTGATTCTTTATCACACATTGTGGGTGTACTAAAATTTGTTCATGACTACTACAATATTTTCTCCTTTCGAACTCGTACATGGGGTGGAGGAATTTCTACTAATTAAATGTGAAATACCCTCACTAAATATTTCTATTGAGATTCTTTTTGACACAACAGAGTTAGAGACGCTTATTTTTCACTAGGATCATCTCAATGAGTAGTGTGTACAATACACACAAGAAACATATTATGAGTCAGTATGATAAATCTATCCACCCATGTATCGTTTTCAAGGGAGATTTTGTCTTGGTCTATGCTCAGGGAAAATACGCTCTAGGGATAGGAAAATTTAATCCACTATGGTACAATCCTTACATTGTGAGGCGTTCCCTATGAAAAGGATCTTATGATTTAGAATTTTATAAGGGTAACATGTTGCTAGAGCCCATAAATGGAATCTATCTCAATAAATTTTATGCTTGAGTCTTGATGCTCAGGCATTTGTCCTTTTGTAATTATTGTATATTGGTAATATTTAAGACTACTTTTTATTTTCTTATTTTTCTCTTCAATTTTTCTTATCACGTTTTTTCTTGGTTGGCATATGTCACAAGAATATTTATCCTCACAGGGTTCACTAATGGTGCCAACTGTCACACTTAAAACCTTGCTTCTGGTGCTTGGGTGATTTTTTGACCAATGGGCTAATTGGTAATTACCGAAGTTGCTTATCTTGGGCCAATAACCAACAATCTGGCTGAGTATAGCATCATAATTGAGATTCTTAGAGATTTCATTACCTATGGCATCCAATATATTGAGGTTTGCATAGATTCCCAATTGGTAGTATCTTTGTTGAACAATGAATACTATGTTTGTGACTTGTCAATTCTTCAATGATTCCTTCGAGTACATCTTCTAGAACATTATTTTGATTACATTATGTATGTGAAAGTATCTAGTTCTAAAATCATGTCTAACACATATGATAATTATGTATTAGACTAGAATTTGGTTCATACTTAAATACATAATCACACACATACACATGTACATAAATCATTTCATTTGCACATAAATTTTATAAGTAATGTCGACGAAAAAAGAGATGTATATATTACTTGAATATTCATTAAGAACAAAAATGTGGTTTTGTTTTACAAAATCATGCTTCTAGCCACGAATGTCTATCTACATAGAATGATAGAAAATAATAAATATATTATATGTTGAGGGCCCTGACCCTGTATGTGTATCAGGTAGTACACAAAGACATTGGACAAATGTTGGAAGAGTCAAACCTAGGCCCGTGGCACTTTGAAAATGTGTAACTGCATCTAATTTGGAAAAACCTCAATCTGTACCATTGGGACTTGGTTCATAAGTTGGTCCAGTTTCCTTTGGAAATTCTATAAGACTATGTCTGCATCCCCTCTAGGATGGTGTATGTCACGTCCTTTACACCTATGTTGGGGGTATTCCTCCAATCGTTTTAGTTTGATATTTGTTCATTCAAAATATTTTGTTATAATCATGATCCACAATAAAAATATGTTGTTTTTGTTTTTCTTCTTGAGTTAAATTTTAAATAAAATACATAAAAATATTTATAATTTAAAAACCTTAAAAAGTGTTACCTATATTACGTAGTATGGTGACGAGTTGTACGAGCATATCCATATCTTGGTAGAATTTTATCCCCTTGTAGAGATAGTAATCTATAGCTATGATCTAGCATGCCCACCAATGAAACAAATCATCATCATAAGGGATTGACAATCGATTTCCCCCTAACCACTGGATGATCTTTGGCCATCGTATGACACAGGGTTCTCTCATATAGTGTGGTTGGAAAAAAAATTCATAATTAAACATTGACATTTTCTTGAAAAGGAAAGTGCAAAGTATACTTCCATACCCAAAGTTTTTCATCTTTCCGATATTTCATTATGAAGTTGTGTTTTCATGCACATCAACAATGATGGGATCTAGTCATATATTATAGGTATCAAGAATTGAACTTCCTAATACATATGCAGTCATGATGACCGATGAAGGGATGTTGATCCTGAAATTCTAGCGATGGTCAACAAGATAGATTTCATACTAATACTTTTTATGCTTGTAATTGGGACTCGGCTTCCAACTTTCTTAGTTCTCGGGGCATAGTTGGTGACTATATACTCCTCAATAGTCATTATTCCACTATCTTGAATCTCGAGGTTGAATACATCAACTTGGAGGAAGATTCTAGTAATGAAATATATATCTCCAATCTCTATCTTTATAGGTTGGTCATCTAACATGAATGCATCAACATCAGGTTCCCAATAACTTATGAGGACCTGTAGCAATCATTTCAGAGCTCTCATATTTCTTGTTTCAAAAACAAATTTAAAATGCATCTCTAAAGGGCTTCTAGTTCTTTTGGAACATCAATCTCCTCAATTTCAATTTTTTAATGCTCTCTTTCTCACCATTTGATCACCATCCTGCTATTTGTTATGAAGAAAAGAGTTATAATTTAAATTTTTTCACTTCAAATGGGATTGTACATAGTATAAAATGTTGACATGTGCATATTTATGTAGTTTTTATTAAGGTAGGGTGTGTATAGGTATTTTTGTATAGGACTTTTGCCAAAGCAAGGTACGTACATTCCCTCCCTCTTGTAAAACTTAATAAAACTAATAAAAGTTTGATAGAAAAAGGAAAATAAATGGATGAAAATGGAGAGAAGGAAGAGGCCTCCTACGTAATCCTGATGGTGTGTGATTCCTTTTATTTTAATTCCCATACTCGTCTATGTAATTTTGAGGGTAATTTGCACAAAAATGCACTATTTTGGGTAAAAATGAAAATGGTATGGTAAAAACTTAATTTTTCACTTTTTAATCCACTTATTTACCCACTTAACTATATGATTTTACCCTTATTATGATTTTACACCTAATGCACTAATATTCAAGTGTAGGTGAAATTTAATGGTGCAAGGCTTCAAGAAAGATGTCATACCAAGGTGTTTTTCATCCTTTTAGTCCATTTTTGGCTCTTCGAAAATAATTTTCTCGCTTACTAGCATATAGGATAGGGCATTTTTTGCCTTGCATATTGCACATTCAATGACATTTATACATATTCTTTAGGGTCGATCCCACTCACTTGGGAAACAAACTTTTCTAGATGAATATAAGTGTCATCTTGATTATGGTAGAACCTATCATTCATGGGTTCCCTAGATAGAACCTTGTTTGTCCTTTTGGTGCCCATGTTGAAGTATTTTCATAGGATTGAGAGACCTATTTAGTCCTTCCATGATTTTACGTTGAAGATTCAAAACGTTTTCTCATATTTATTATGGTTAATAACTCAAGGGGCTCCCCAAATTTTTTGTTGTTAAGTTGTAACTGCATTTCATTTTTACCGCTTGTGCTTTTGAGCCTAGTGATCCCTTCAACTAGTTTTTGTTTAGCCTCTCGCTTATGCATTCTCATCAATATTTTCCTTTATGACTTCACAGCTCTAACCTTGGAGGAAAAATTTCCTTGAGTGTCCATATCCTACATGTGTTTCCTTGCATTGAACATAGAGAAGTTTTGTGTGTTTGCAACTAGTTTTCTTTTCCATGACACTCATTTCCTCCACTGTAATATAGCATTTTTTATTCCTTTTCAAGCTTTCTAATATGAAAAGGAAAAAAAAAAATAACAAAAAAAAAACATGGGAAAGAGTCTTCTCTTCATTTTTTTTGTAGCAGTAGAGTCGCCCTTAAGCAAACCAAATATTTTTTAGTCTATGTCTCAACAGATTGGTTTTAGTATGGCTTTAGGAAACTAAACCAGTTATAGAGATTTTTTACTCCTCCGATTGGTTATTCTTACAATCAATATAGAGAGTTTGTCAATGCCTCAAGTGTTGGAGACTTATGTCATTGCTCATCTTTGATTATGTGCTTCCAAAGTCAATTTGGTGTCATTATTTTTTTCATGGGAACTTTCATCCTGTGTTGGATAGTCCTCATAATTCTTGACTTTGCATGTTTTTCCTTCTCATTGTTTAGTGCTTCTTAGAATCAACAATAACATTTGTCCTATACTCATGCTAGTATGGAAGGTCCTCATTGGATTCCTATTGGCAAGTCAACTCTTATCGAATATAACACATTTATATGAGAGTTTGACATAGAGTCATGCCATGGCCCTATTTACATCATTTATAGGTGGCCTTGCACTCAATAAATGACACTTCATCATTGGTATCTAACTGAGTGATTTCCCTTGTGTTCGATGTTAAGAACATTATTCACACATTGGGATTCATACAATAACATGGATTTCATTTGATGCCATTGGTGGTTTCCTCACCTTTGTAAAAAATGTTTTCGGTATTTGATGTTACTTAGAGGGTGTCTTTCGTGCACTATTCCATATGGTGCACATGAGAGATGTAATCGGTTGTGGGTCCTTTTAGTATTTTTTCTAAGTTCTTCCAAATATTTGGCCTTACGATACTCCTCATGTTAGATGATGGGGGGTTCCCTAATGCCCTCCTTCCAATAGATATCTTTCCATCAACTTTGGTTCATATTTCTTTAGGATAGGGATCTAGAGTCTTTTTAGTACCTTTGGGCTTGTAGTCACAAGTGGCAGGTTCCCTCGCTATTGATAGTGGGAATACATTAATGTACCATGATCAATAGATTCTATGATTGTTCAATGTCATCTCATATATTTGTACTTTCTATAATTTACTAGGTACATTGACACCCATTTTCATTATCAGTGGGTTGTATTACGTTTTTTAATGGTATGCATCAATTCCTAGTATTCAAATGATGTCTTACTTTGTTTGACTTCAACAAATTTGTTCGCATAGTGTAGAATTATACCATCGATATTTTAATTTGAATACCTCAGATTTGTAGTAGCATCACCTCTTTTATGTTACTTCATGAGTTGCATTAATAGTACCAATTTCTCTCTTTGACATTGGTACTTGTGGGGGATCCATTTGTTCATATGTTGTTTCCATATATCGTCCTATGATTCTGAAACATAGATCCACTATGTATGTATTTGTGGCTATGATCTCTTTTGACACAGATCCACTATGTATTCATTTTCATGGCCATGATAATTTCTTCTATATATATATATATATATATATTTCATGGGTCCTCAATGTATTTGATTTGGAGGTCATGCTTTTTTCACTCTTGTGTTGATATTGAGAGGGGGGTGAATCATTATCAAGTACAATTTATCATTTTTATAACTTTACTTTCCAATGAAATAATATATCAAATAAATAACATAAGAATAGATAAACAATGCAGAATAGATATAAGTGAAAATCCACTAAATGTTTTCTTATGTAATAAAATATTTCATTCAAAGGAAGCTACAACTTCCAAGTTCTCCATCTCCAACTAGAAGGAGGCCCCAGCCCCCTAATTTATAGACTACAACCTGATGGAAGCTCCAACTCCCTATATTCTACGACACCAACCGGAAGGAGGATACATCCCCCTTTCCTTTATCCTTCCTTCCACCCTTGAATATAAATGATACAATCAACCCGTCACTATTACATCATCATCATCAAACTAGGTCCACTTAGAAATTGGGTCCACATAGAAACTAGGTTCACATAGACCGTCACTGTCACCATCACTGTCACTGTCACTGTCTTTGTGAGTATCATTGATGCATCATCATCATCAAACTGGGTCCACTTAAAAAATGGGTCCACATAGAAACTAGGTCCACAGAGAGATCCTAGGTCCAAATGGGTCCACACATAAACCTCAACAATGACATAGAACCTTGTGCAAAGAATCAACCTTGCATACTATAGTGAACCCATAACAATGATTAAAACGTCGCCATAAGACTAGAAAATACCCTTAATAAGAGCTCCTTATCCTTCCAGTTGCTTCCCTCCAAACTTGTGATAAGATATAACTAGCTTGGATTCTCTAAAAATTCAAAAATCCATCCTATATTTATAGTAGTTATGTCCCTATTTTTAGTTTCTAGGTCGACTTGGCTGAAGTGCCCTTAATTTTCGGGTTGGGTTGTCGAACAAAAAAATTCATATCTCCTCACTCCTTGGAAGTTATAAGGAATTCCATATACCATTGGAAAGGTGTCAAACTAATATTTCCAACCATGTAACATGTTCTTACATTTGATTTATTTATGTAAGGTAAAAATTCCCTCAAAGATAGGGTATCCAAATTGACCACAAATAATTCTTTCAATAATCTCCATCTTGCAATATTGATCTTGGACATCTGTAGGCTTATTCACTTGACTATAGAGGTTTCTATACCACGCCTTTGTGACTTCTTATGAGCTTCCTCAAAACATATTTGTACTCTTCTTCTTCAAGCAATTGTGGGATTCTTAACTTATTCTAGGGTTGACATCAATGAGAACCAATTTTCCAACAATCTCCCCCTTTTTCATTGATGGAAAAAATCATGCTCCCCATGTAATCCTTCTCTCCCCTTGTCAAAATTCTCCTAATTTTTCTCTCCCCATTTGAAATCAATGGAAAAGGGTGACTCTTTTCTTTGGGGTTGCTCCCCCTGAATATGTGGCACTCAATAGTACTTATTCTTTCTTTTCTTTCTTCTTTTCCTTTCTTTCATTGTTATGGTCCTTGGATATTCTTCGTGTGACTTCCATTTTCTTTCTCTTCTCTTTGTCTAGGATGTATATATTATTTGGTATTCTTGCTGCTATTGCAACCAATTTTTTTGAGTGCTTTTCTCTAATTTCACATTTTCGAGAATCAAACTTAAGAGTGTATCCTTGATCACATATTTTTCTAACAATGGGGAGATTATGCTTCAGATATTCAACCAATAGGACATTTTCTTCTTTTATATTTTCACTTCCAAGATTTACTACACCTTTACCAAGTATTTTGACGGATGATTCATCTCCAAATGAAACACTTCCACCCTTTTTATTTAAGTTGATGAATTTTTTTTGGTACTCATTCATGTGTGTTGATAACCCATTGTCTATGTACCATTCATATTATTCTTCTTTATCTTCAACAATCAATGTTATTCGACAATTTTCCTAGTTTGTATTGTCTTTTCTTCTCCATATTTTAGCTAGTTTTATGATAGGAGCATATTCTTTCATATATGTGCAATATCGTTCTTTTTGACCAAGATTATTGCATTTGTAGTGTTAGACCTCTGTAAATTCCCAAGGGTTTTCAGGGGAAGAATAAATTTAATAGTGGTAACTTACCAAAACCACTTCAAAAATGGGGTCTAGCCCTGCCAGTTTCAAAGATGGATCTCTCTGTAATATTTAGATCTGTTTTGATTTTTAAGATATTAGGATAGTTAAAATAATCCAAGTTTGTTTGTTATGTTTGTAAATATTGCCTGAAGTTGTTGGTACAGGGGCAGACCCAGGGTTCAGCTCTAACATTGCACCAACAAGCCCTAACTACTGGCCCTTTCGGCAAAACCTATGAAGTAGATGCAGTCTCACTTAAAGTACCAATAGGGGGTTGTAGGACATAGGTGTCTATAACCAGAGGAAATGCAAAGTGGGTCCAAAACAACAAGAACAAAAAATATAGATATCCTTTACCAACTCAACCCTGCTTCGTACATTTATATATTAGATCTAACACAATGATTCAATAACAAAATAATCAGAAGGCAAAAGAACGCCACATCAATCACACTGAACAACAAGATATACATGGTTCACCCTCTCTCTAGGGCTACGTCCATAGAACTGTGTTTCTTGATATTATAGGAAAACATGTAGTTCTATTTGTGCTCTTAGCTTTCAGATCTCTCTCCTTCTCTCCCCTCCCTACGCACCCAACTGTAGGGTTGATCTTCGCACCTAATTAAAGATATTACAACACATACTCTTTCTCAACATAATACTTCTCTCTCTCAAAAACAATAATTGCTCATTACCTTCTCTCTAACCAACCAAGGTCCTCTTGACCCTTATCTATACATTAAAATGACTCTCGGATAGCCTTAGGCCAAAACCTAGGTGTCAAAACCCTAAAATGACAAAACCCTAGGTGTATAAAACCCTAGGTCAACTTGACCTGCATTTTCTAGGCTTCGCCAGCCTATCCTTCCTTCTTTCCAACAGGGTGTTTGAAAGCATATGTTGGTGGATTTTTCCGCTTGATGAGTTGTCCATGATCTATCTTCCTTGTTGATCTATTCTCCTCAGTATTCTTGTCTAAAAAATCATCTTCCCTTACTTCGCTCCTTCTTTTCTTCTTCTATAACCACTTCGACCTAATCTTAGTTAGTGTGTATTCTGTGCAGTTCACACTTCACCTTTTCTTCCATAATATTTGCTTTCTTCCATAAACAAGGGCCAACAGGCCCCCAACACTCACCTGTGATTCATCCTGAGGCACTATAAATCTGAATATGTTGTTTCACTTCGACGTCAGACTATGCGGGGCAACCTTTTGTTTCTTCTCTATCTCTTTTCTTCCTTGTGTGCATACAATCTTTTCTGTTTCTGGTACCTAGTTTCAACTACACCTGGTACCTAGACCTGTCTCCTTATGCTTTTACTGAGAGCTATGAGGCAACTGGTTGTCATATTACAATTTCAACCGACTCCCATTCACTAAACCTTCCTTCCATTATCCATTAAGTGTCTTCAATTGTGCAGCTCCTCCTTATGTAACATAGGTGACCTCAAATGGCCCAATCCAATGTGTTCTAAACTTCTCTAGATGCTTCATGAACTTGTTTTCATATACCAATACCATATCTCCTTTCTTAAAGGATTTATTCCTGATGTGTCTATCATGGTAAGCCTTCTCTCATTCCTTCTGTACCTATGGATGGAATCCTGCAATAATGTTGTATTCCTCTATCTCTACCAACTATGCAAGCCTCTCTTGCACAGTGCCAGTGTCATCCATATCTGTGAAGGCTACAATTCTCAAGCTAGGAACTAAATATTGCATAAGTACTACTGCTTCTAGACCATAAAAAAACTTAAATGGAGTCTGCATTGTCAGCTTCTTACAAGTGATTCTATAGGCCCAAAGTAGGATGGTACTCTTAAATCCCAGTCATGTTTGTTCACACTTCAAATGTTCTTCAGCACAGTCTCTAAGATCTTGTTAAAAGATTCAACTATACCATTTTCCTGCGGGTGGTATGGAGTGATATTTTGTCACATACCCACTACCTCAATCATATATATATATAATTTTTTTCTCTAGTCTTCTACATAATAAGAGCCCCCGAATTACCTACGAAGGCCTAGTGCAAGCTAGCTCTTTCTCTCTTCTCATTCCCATGTGGTCGCGGGTCGTGGTCATAGTTCAAATAATCGAGGTGCCTCTTTGTATTTCGCACCTCGGTGCTACAGGGGTGTTGAATCGTTCGACTCTGCAACTGCCGAACCATGACAGGGCTAGCGTCTGGCTAATAGGGATGAATCCCAACAGGGCTAGAGAACAGCCAATGAGGACAGGCCCTGTCGCATGGGTATGTGGAATACAGGTGGCA
>JASDQU010010252.1:139918-154115 GCA_032191745.1 Picea mariana
ACAACTTATTGCACCGTTGTAATTTAATGTTTTTTAAAATATTTTTAATCGGTGCATTTTTAACATTAAATGCATCAGTTTTGTTAATGATATATTGTGCACCTCTCTAATTTGTTGTTATTTTAAATCTTTTTTATAGCGGTGTGTTTGATAACATGTAACACATCGATGCTTTAATATTAATAAAGTGCATCATGATACTTTTTTTGGTGAAAACTATGTGATTTATTTATAAAATATATGTAATAGCTTTTTTATTTAACGGTACATGTTGTATATTGATAAAATCATGTATGAGAATAGTTCAAGTAACAAAAATTCTGATGGATACAAATATAGCACACCCAGAAAGAAAAAAAGGCAAGTTCTTTGTAAATTCTATACAAAATTAATATGTTAAAAAGGCAAGTTCTTTGTCAATTCTATAAAAAATTAATATGTTTGAACTATATGTAATTTCAACTAATATGTATTGGTTAGTGTGTGTCTTGCAGATCCATAAAATGAGGAATCTCTATAGGATTCTTTATGATCTAACTGCAAAAGAGCATAAACGATTGATGCAAAAATTGCAAAAGAATGAACCAGGTGAATGAAAAAATTCTATTCAATATGAGTATTTTTTTTTCATTAATTTTTTACTTAAAAATATTAGATAACATGTTCAAAACAATCTATTAATTCACATATCCCACAGGGGTGTAGTCCGATTGGCAAGTGTTGTGTATATGGAAGGAAATTTGTAAAAAGGAGGTCTGAAGTTTGATTCTCACCTTGACTAACATGAACTTCATTCATGCAAGATGCGTGGATGCACCTGGGCTTATAGTGGTAGACATCAGGTATCGACCCCATGTCACATGAGTACGAGAACCGTGAGTTGTCGATTTCCCCAGCAAAAAAAAAAAAAAATTATTAATGCACATATGTTTAATGTTGTACAACTGGGACCAACAACGAAGGAACAAAATTTCATCCTAAGAAAATAAAATTATAGAAGATGTAAATGATGATGAACTGGTCCTTATCTCATCTGGAGTGGTGTTGGAAGTTAATGAAAGGTGGAAAAACTTTTTCAAAACTATGAGGGATATCGTGGAATGAATGTGTAAACATACTTTCCACTTACAATACATAAATCAATCCAATGATTCAAAGAACCAATTTATATCACACGAGTACGAGAACCGCGAGTTGTCGATTTCCCCAACAACAACAACAAAAAAATCTATTAATTCATATATGTTTAATGTTGTACAACTGGGACCAACAACGAAAGAACGAAATGTCATCCTAAGAAAATAAAATTATAGAAGATGTAAATGATGATGAACTGGTCCTTATCTCATCTGGAGTGGTGTTGGAAGTTAATTAAAGGTGGAAATGTTTTTACAAAGCTATGAGGGATATCGTGGAATGAACGTGTAAACATACTTTCCACTTACAATGCATAAATCAATCCAATGATTCGAAGAACCAATTTATATCTAAACTACAAGAAGCGTTTTTAGAGTAATGGTCAATGAGACTTGTCAGACTTGCAATAGAAAAAAAATACAACAACAAAAAAGAATCATTCAAAAAGTTATATTCCAAAAAATGCTTTTCTAGAATATGTATATATATTACTACAAATCACTCGTAATTTATTAATATCAATCATGTTATATTTAGTTTTCATATATCAATATAAAAATATTTAATTGTCATGTTACCTTTTCCAGGAAGATTATGAAAATCCCAAAGGATCAACGAGTTGATATCCAAAATATTCCAGTAGGAATATTGAAAAATGTGTACAAGGAGATGGTAAAAGAAATGGACATAATTTCATTGCAAGAGGAGACATCTCAACAACAACGTGCTTCAAATGTATAAAATCATTGGATTTTTGTATTAGGTACATATAAATAAATAAATTAGCATTAATTATTATTTTTCAAGTATTTTCTTGCAGAAAAGAAAACAAAATGGAACTCATTAAACACATAAAACAATACGACAAGGAAGAAAAGAGTTGATAGCAAAGTTTGTGAGTAATTTTTATTTCCTTATAACATTAACTTAAGATTTCATTTTTGTATATTTTAAGTTGTTTTACAACAACCATCCTTGAATGTCTTCAAACAAGTGCTAACATACAAAGAAAAGCCATCACAAGAATTAATTGACATTGGGCTAATTATGGGTTGTGAGTATATGTTGGCATATAAAAATTAATTGTGGAATTTGTAAGTATCTATGTTTTTTCAGTTCTCTCATTTTATAATGAATGGAACAAAAAAATATTTTATTTTAAATCTATAATTTATTATGGGGTATATTAAAACTGCAGGAAACAAAGTATGGAAAAGTTCCAACAGAAGAGTTATTGACAAAAGGCATGAGATTTGGTTTTGAAAAAATGTGTATCATTCGGGACTCGATTCTTGCTATGGTATGTTGCTTTTCAATTTACATTCATGTATATTATTTATTTCAATTTTCATTATTCTCACCAATGCAGATACACTCATTACACTTTATTTTTATTTTTGTATATGGAATCATTTGAAGAAGAGGAAAACAATCGAGCCAATCAACAAAACATTCAACCAAATAACCCAAGTCATGGAAGTAGCTTGAGCACATATGAAAACAATTCCAACGAAGAATGATGATCAATATATTTGGATATCAATGCAAGCTGTTGTATTTTTTGAAATAATTGTCTATGAAAATCAAACATTTTGTTTAATGTAATGGACATGGTACTGTCCCAATTCAAAGATAAGGGTTTTCCAATAAGGGTCCCATTTTGAATGAAAAAGAGTCTCTTATTCATATATAATATAATATGTTTTGTTTTATACTTTTTTGTTGTCCAATGTTCCTGTGAAATGTTACATCGTTGAATAAATATATGGATAATTAAATATTATAACAAAGAGATGTGAACACCGATGATATAAAATGATAATCCAAACATCATATCCAAATGCACTAATCAAAATTTAATTTATATGAACATTATTATAAGATATATGTCAATTTTTTGATAAACAATGTAATTAAAAAATAACAATAATTATGCATTGTCACAGGTCGATGCTTTTGAAAAGAGAAAATGATAATCAGTGCATTCAATGATAAAAAGCATCGGTTCCTTTAATTATAACATGCTCTAGTGCTATAACATAATACGCATTGGTGTTGACATAAATTCAAAAATCATCGATATTAATAATGTTTTAACCAAAAAATTATAATAATCATACGGCTTATCGGTGCATTCAATTTATAAGCACACCGATGCTTCTCTTTCACGAGTCCACATCGAATCCTTCCTAACATCATGCACTAGTCCTATTTTCTTTTGAACGCACTGGTGCATGTTATCATTGATTTGTCTGGTTATTTATTCCTATTAAGGCACCAATGAGTTTATGTTTATAAGAGCATCGATGCCATATTTTTCTTGGATAACCTCGGTGCTTCAGTTGAAATGTGAGCATTGGGGCTTTAAGTTCAAGAATGCATCAATGCTCAGTATCATAGATTCGACCAGTTCATTGTTGTTATTAAAATACTAGGATGTAGTTTGTATAAACGCATCATGGCTCCAATATTTTAGGACTTGCCCGGTGCCTATTGTGCAATGTAGGCACTGGTACATTAATGTTTTAAGCACAGTGATGCATATGGCCTGTGAAGTGCACCACATAGAAAATCATCCACCTGTCCAATTTTTTTTAGTTATATTGAATTTCCGTTATAATATCCACAAAACCATCCAATACCAAAAACAAATTTTTTCACGGAGGCTTTTTTGACAAATTTTCTCAAATTTTTAACACTAAAAACCTCCGATATAACCTCCGCTAGAGGGCATTTTCCTTGTTGTGAGCTAGAGGTATCATTGTCTTATCTTTTTTAACATTCTTAGAGTATCCCTTTGAGAACAATTTTGAGTTTTGAAGTAATCAATTTTGTTGTATGATCTGAGGAGATCTAGTGATTATGAATCAGATGGAGTCTAACCGAGGGTCAGGTCACATGCTATGGAGCTTGGTGCAATGTTGTTCAACCTCACTAGTAATAAAACCTATTATGTAGTGCATGCAGTGCCATATTTTGATGAAGAATAATAAGAAGAAACAAATCTTTGTGGATCTAGACCAAGGGGATGAACCACAGTAAAACCTATGTTAATGTGTGGAATGTTGTCTCTTATGCTTTGATTTTCTTATTATGTTGAATGAATGAATATATATATATATGCATCTATTAAGGTTATTTTACAACACACATGTTATTTTATGAAGAATGACTATTAAGGGTTAAATGAGTGGTAGATATAATGAATGATGGTATGGTAGAATGCACATTAAAGTAGAAGGAGTCTACTATTCCTAACATTCCCATGCATTCCATCCCTTCCATTATTGCAGACACTTGGGTCATGCAATCACCCATGCAATCACCCATAAGCCATCTTGGTTGAGAATGTGTTGTGCATTATGTGTGTAGCGTTTCCTTCTTGTTTACTAGAGGGGCCAATGGTTTCTAGGGTTTTGTTGGAAAACTAAGGTAGAACATGAGTCATCCCATACATCCAACAAATGGTTTTTCTCTTGGTTGAAACTGAACAGACCAGATTGAAGGGGATTTAATGAAGAGGATGCAGTAGTAGAAGGGGATGTCTAGGCCATGGAACCCTACAAAGAAAGAGATTGAAAGATGTTTGGAGATAAAGAAACTTGATTTTGCGCATAAAGATAACAGAATCTCCAGATATACACCATGCCAGTATCTACATAGGTATGTGTTTATTGATTTGCACGAGGCATATTTATGTTATTTTCTAGAGTTATTACATGAGTGCTTATTGAGGTTGAAGGAAACTCACCTGGCTAATCAGATAAGGCTAGTAGAGTGTAATGCTAAGAACATTGTGTTATTGGAAAGGGTTAATAAACATTCACGTGCTTAGTGGATTTCTGGTTAGATAGTATTACTACAGGGTTTATTACTGATTTTGCATTCGATACAATGAAGTCATATACTACTATAGAATAGGAATTCTTGAAGGGACCAAGAGGGAGGTAAAATAGGTATGATTACATGTCAATCAAGATCCTATTTCATGATAAAGGCATGATGACCATGGAATCATACAAATAAATCACTCTGCGCACATGGGGGAGATGGGGGAATTACTAAGAAAGATATGAGAGATGGATAAGGCTATGGACGAAGGCCAAAAAAAGGAAGCAATGGACCCTATAATGATGGATGAGGAAAAAAACAATGAAATAATAAGGAAATTAGGAGTGACATGTAGAAAATGACCCTATTGGTATAAGATCAATAAGAAAAATAGGGTAGTAGTTGAATGAGAGGGCTTGGACAATAATGACGAAGAGGTAGAATATCTTCATGTGACAGAGAATATTGAGGAAATATTGTGTGCCACATATCAGAAGAAAACCATAGGTCAAGGGTCCAATGAAAAAGAAAGCTCTCCATTCCATATCCAAATTATTGTGAAACCCACAACCCCATGTGCAAATAATACATTTGAAAAATAAAAGTTGGTTAACCACTAAGTGATTAGTGGTAGAAGTATTTTTACAGGATGTGGGTCTAGTGGAAAATAAAGTAGAAGTGTAAGTTTAGAAAGTAGCATTCAAGTATATACACCATGCAGAGGTGGTATTACAACAAAATTCACAATGTAAGGACAAGATCCAACTATTTTGTTACCAGAGTTCCAAGGAGAAGGGTAGGAGGACCCAGAGAAGCATTTGTTCATCTGCTAGAAGATTCAAGAAGCTAATTATATTATAGATGAAGCTACAATGGTTGCGCAGTTGGAAATCACATTCAGATACCGCACATTATATTGGTACATGGGTCTCACAGTAAATAATCCAACGAGAGCGCCTAAAACCATCGCAGAAGTAAAGAGGCAATTAATAAATGAATTTCAGAAACCAAGTTTAGAGGATCAATTCATGAATGAGATGATAGAGCTTAAGTAGAAGCTAGGATAATCACTTGAGGATGTGGACCAGAAGTTAAAAAGACTAAAAGGTAAGTTGAAGTTACCTATTACTGATATGTTGCATAAACATTTGTTTTTCAATTATTTATTGCCACAATTGAATTATCCTTTGAGGCAACAAAAGTTCCAAACTCAGGCTAAGGCATTACAAGTAGCCTTGTAGTTAAAGGAAAATCAATATAAGCATATAGATTTAGTTGTGGAAGAGTTGAGAGAAGATATTAAGAACCTAACATTTCAGTTAAACCAGAATAAGGGAAAGGAAAAAAGGGAAGACATTTGGTGCACATTATACAGAATAGAGGGTCATCATAAGAATGAGTGTCCATTATTTGTGTAGTATATAGGAATAGGGATGCCAAATCCATTATTGTCAGGAGGACCATGGTGTGAGATACGAAAAACACATGGGAATGATTCTTATAATTTTCCCATGATGCAAAAATATCAAACAGTACCAAAGACTACATTTTGTAATTTTTGCAAGTCAGTTGGACATGGATACAAGGACTGCAGAACCTTGGAGATAATGAAGGAGAGGACATCATATGCATATAGGTTGAAAGATGAATTAATGATAGCACAACCTGCATAGTAGCAATAGTATAACAATGCACAACAGTTTGCAATTCCACCACAATATAATAACGCATATCATTTGGAGCACCACTGCAATATAACAACGTGCAACAGTGTGCAGTGCCACCATAGTACAATAATGCACAACCAAATTATAACCAGGAACCTTAGTATAATACACCATGAATATATAATCAAGGAAACAGAGGAGTCTTCAGAGGAAGAGGCCATGGAGGAAGAGGTTTTTGAGGGGAAAGAGGACCTGTAGTTTGTCACAACTATAAAGAAATAGGGCACTATGAAAGAGACTGTCCACAACCACCTGTGATATGTATGTATTTTCATGAAACAAACCATGTTTTGGCCCTTGACCAAGTTTTGAGGAAACATTGGTCTTGTTTGACCACTTTTGGGACTTCAACAGGTTGGTCATAGATGGATCACCCAGGAAGAGCTGAGAACATGGGATCTCGCTTGTTTTGTGGGATTGTGGACCGATCAAAGGGTTTAATATGGTTTATGGGTTATGGGATGTTGGACCATGGGTTTACCCATGTTTAGCCATTTTTGTAAAAGTATATATAGGAAGGAATGTAATGTAGAAAGTAGTAGAAGCTTAGTGCAAGAAATGTAAGAGATTTGGTTGATTGGTTATGTGGATGATATGTTAGTAAGGCTTTGTGCTAGTAAGGAGTTGGCTTTGTGCCTTGACCTGATTTTGGGAAGGAGGATCTGGTGCACAACATTCATATCTCATGTCCTCTACAGAGTTTGACTGTGTGGATTTTTGCACAAGAGCATATGAATGTAAGAATATTGAAGACTAATAAATAAGAAGAAGAAGTTGGTGGATGTAGCCCCACACTGGGGTGAACCATGTATATCCTGTGTCTTGATGTGCTTTGTGCGATATTGTTTATGTGCTTATCTGCTTAGTGTTTTTGTTATAATATATGATGAATGCATTTGATGTTATTTCTTAGTGCTTGATGGTATTAAATATAAATGAATGATAGATCCAAGATGATGCTATGTGCTAAGTGAACGGAAGTAATTGATCTTTATGGTTACTATGTTGATCTGTAATAAGGTTTTAATCTTCGATGTGAATGAGATTCAAGAAACTAGTGCATATTGTTGTTTAAGTCCTCTATCAAGTATTGTAATCACAAATCTATGTCCCAGCCTAGTTGTAGACAGTTGAGTCCTGCAATCCCCATGCCTCTAACTCAGGTGAGACTTCATCTACCTCACAGGTGTTTCTGAAAGGGTCGATAGTTAGGGTTTTGTTCGTGCATTGTTGAAGCATTGAACCTTGGGTATGCCCCTATGCCAAAAAATGGTTCTGATGCCGGGAATTGAAACTGTGATTGTTGGGAACTAAAGAAAATAAAAAGCTTTGTTCATATATTTTTTGTTGTAGTGCGCAGTATTCTACTTGACTTGCAAAGCTCTGTGCTAAGAAAGAAACTAGATATGAAGAAAAGAGGTAAGATCTTAAAAAAAAATTCTCTGGTCAAGGTAAGATAAGTGGAAATGTTTTCTTCGAAAGTATGAATCTAGGTATGTTGGATAGATTTTTTCCTAGCCTGAATGTTAGGAACAGTTAGAAGAAAGAGTTGATCTGAATAAAGTTTTATAGAAATAGAGAAAAATATTTTTTTCCTATGCATAGAAAGAATTTTTGGACTAATAAGTGGATGCAGGAACCTAGAAAGAAATTTTGCAGATTGCAGATCCAACACTGTGATCCCTGTGCACAGTAAAAGAAAGGTTGGGGATTGATTAAAAGAAAGAGAGGAATAAAAATGTGTTATAATTGAAGAAGATCGGGACATCTTGCTAAGGAATGCCCTGGTACAAGTCCTATTTGTCTTTGTTGTAAATTTATTGGTCATGAGGTTGAGGATTGCCCAAGGATGATTGTTAAAGTTGAAAAGATGAACATGAGACAAGAAAACTATAAAGAAGGTCAAGAGACTAAGGATATGAATCAAACAAATCTCAAACTATGTTAGTACAGTTAAAAGAAGTAATGGATGATCACAAGGATGTCAGTTTGTCAGAGATCTTCAAAGAAAAACAACACATAGTCATGAGAATAGAAGACTTCGACATAGACTGTGTATTGGATGAAGAAACACATGTGAACATTATGCCAGAAAGCACTTGGGAAATTTTGGGAAAGCTTACTATGATACCTTCATTGGGAAGGATAGGCTTTTTTAAAGGAAAGATGATAACCCTATGTGGAAGATTTACTAAAATACCTATGGTTTCTCATGAAACATCGACTGAAGAAGAGTTTGATGTCATTAATTTTATTGAGAACAATGCCCCTTTTCCACTTTTTTTACGAAATACTTGGATTGAGAAGGATCAGATCAAAAGGAAATCATAGGAGGAAGCCAGAAAACAAAAAAAGAAAGAACTAAGGGACCTCATAACCAGAAAAATAGATTGACTAATAGAAGAACAAAAGGATAAGTCAAAGTAATAGAGGCACGAGAATTAGCTATCGAATTTGAAAGAATGAAATAAGGTTTGAAGGACCTATCCATGCAATAAGAAAGTATGTCCACCCAGGACCCAGTAAGAAAAGAGGTATTACCTTTGAACCCTTTGAAAGAACATCAGCAACGCGAAGTCACTATGCTATGAAAAGATAAGAATAAGAATGGAAAGAGGAATCTAAAGACTTAGATAATAGGAAAGAAGGAAAGGAAAATCAGTAAGAAGAAAGCCAAGCTAGAAAAAATATGGGAAGTTCCGGAAAATATTTCACAGGAGGCAGATTTGCAAAACTTGAACATTGCTGGAATAGCAGAACCACACAGAATGGGACTTTTCCATGGTGAAGCTATATGACTGTTGGAGGTGCCCCGACCATTAGAATAACACTCTAGAATAGCTAGAAATGTAGTTATTAATAGAAATACCGTCATTGGACCGTTGAGATCGTGCCATAATAGACTATTTCTTATTGATTGAGGCATTCCTGTCCGTTGGAGGAATCTGTTACGACGCTTTCTTATTTAACCCATTGGACACTGCGTCAGGATCACTTTTTTCCACCTGTGATTATCCGAGCTAATAGAGAATTGATTTCATATCACGATGTGATTTCTAGACCTTTCCATTCATTTGATTACCTCACTTGTCTTTCTGCCTACCCGATCTATTTGATTACAAGTGTGAATTTCGGGTGAACATAGCGCGTTAGAGAAGTTTGTGGAGGATATTCTCATGGATCTCATTGATGAGAGAGTTAAGTCTGTAGGAATACAAGCATCGTCAACTGGAGGATTGGAAGCAGCCCCCTCGACTGGACATCGTTCCATCCATACTACTGAGAAGCGAAGAAAGCATTGCAATGATATGGCGCAGATCCCATCGGTCTTTCCAGATTATATACTACCTGTGGTTGGCGCAGTTAATCACGACAATATCCCATGAGAATTTGAGTACACACTAATCATTGTGTACATCCTGAAGGGGATATGCATAGTTCGACCCAAGTTAGGACACATCCAATCTTTGAAGAACTACCACTTTAACCTTGGAGAAAGGAAGAACTACGTGATGCTTGCACCACATAGGTATTTGATGAAGATGAATGGGAAGAAGCTGTGCATGGTCTCCCAGCCATGGATTAAGGAGCTTGTGCAATCAATGATACTGAACGTGATGAAGATCCCTAAATTTGGTCGACATTGAGAAGTTAATGCCTGTTTTAAAATCATCCTGTCATGCTATCACAGAGGATATTTATGGCTCAATGGGCACATCACTGTGGATCCAGTGTTGATCCACCTCATCATAGGACTGAGCATGCAGGGGTCAGACACTCAAAAGTTATACCTAGGGAAGACTTCAGATCACTCATTTGAACAATGCGTAAAGGAGGATTATGGCGATGTAAAGAAGGGAAAGCGAGGCTACAAGGTAGCCTCCATCCAGGATGGCATAGTGCACCTATATTGTCAGCTTATAGCTAGTAAGCTCATCAGAAAGAATCGTCCCATGCAGGTCATTGGATTCATAGTAGACCTCACAGGAAAGTGCGTGGAGGGGATGAAAATGAACTAGGAGAGTTACCTCGCCAATGAGATGGAGAAGGACTGTCATGAAGCACAGGATTAGGGATATGAATTCCATTTTAGTTGGTTACTGGTACTGATCACATTTGTCGCTTGGTAGATGATAGAAAGAGAGACATTTCCAGAAGTTGAGCCATCAGATTTGTTGGCTGCAAGGTTCTCCACCTTGTGGTATACAAATGATATGTCGAAGCAGTAGTAGTCGAATGTTGTCTTCCATGCTTACTACTAGTAGCTGAAGGGTGATATTGAATCATTTCCATGCATGACACCAAATACATTGCACCAGTACAGACCACTAGAGAAGTTCTGTGTAGATCGACACTTTATCTACATCACTGCACACAGGGATGAGAATAAGGAGGAACTACAGTTCTATTATAAGATGACCGATGAATATATGGAGGATATCACCAAAGAATGGCCAGTAGAGTTCCCTGTACCAGTTGAGGATGCAGAACTCTCTGACCCCAACATCATTGGAAGTCCCTTGGTTACCTAGGTGGAACATGATGGACAGACTAGTGTGAAGAAAAAGAAGAAAAAGGGGAAGTGCAGAACATAGAAACTAATGATGAGGACATCGTCTCAGAGGAAAGTAGGCCTGACTCACTTGCAAGAGGAGGAGGCAACAAAATGAACCAAGAAGAAGGCACAACAACAGGCATCCACCGTGCAAGTGTAGATGAAGTCATTCACTGCAGTTGAAAAAGTGAAGAGATCACAAAAGAAACGAGCATTCCAACAGTAGATTATTGCCATCCAGAGAAAATTCATGGAGGTTACACAGAGATTATAGCCGATGCAGGATGAAGCCTGCATGATTTTTGAAGAGATTGAAGGACAAGGCCCACAGCTAGAACAAGTGGTTGTGACAGTGGGACAATGCCTGGAAGGGCCTGTTACAGAGGAAGTGATTCATGAGTTTTCCGAGAAGGATGCTATGGAAAAGCATCAAGTCGAGGTAGTTGAAGCTAAGCTTGAGGCCTTTGAAGGAGTGTTGCCCAGATTTGAGTGACTTGGGATGAGTCACATGTGAGTGTTGGGGGCCTGTTGGCCCTTGACCAAGTTTTGAGGAAACATTGGTCGTGTTTGACCACTTTTGGGACTTTGAAAGGTTGGTTGAAGATGGAGTGGCTAGGCGGAGCTGAGATCATAGGATCTCACTTGTTTTGCGAGCTTGTGGAATGAGAAAAGGGTTTACTAGGGTTTATGGGTTATGGGATGTTGGTCCATGGGTTTACCCATGTTTAAGACTTTTTGTAAAAGTATATATAGGAAGGAATGTAATTTAGAAAGTAGTAGAAGCTTATTGCAAGCAATGTAAGAGATTTGGTTGATTATCTATGTGCATGATATGTTAGTAAGGCTTTGTGCTAGTAAGGTGTTGGCTTTGTGCCTTGACCTGATTTTGGGAAGGAGGATCTAGTGCGCAACACGTAGATCTCATGTCCTCTACATATTTTGGCTCTGTGGGTTTGTGCACAGGATAATATTAATGTAATAAGATTGAATATTAATAAAGAAGAAGAAGAAGTTGGTGGATGTAACCCCACACTGGGGTGAGCCACATATATCATGTGTCTTGATGTGCTTTGTGTGATGTTGTTTATGTGCTTATCTTCTTAGTGTTGTTGTTATAATGTATGATGAATGCACCTGATGTCATTTCTTAGTTATTGATGGAATTAAATATAAATGAATGCTAGATCCAAGCTGATGCTATGTGCTAAGTGAATGGAAGTACTTGATATTTATGGTTACTGCACTGATCTATAATAAGGGTTTAATATGCAATGTGAATGAGATTCAAGAAACTATTGAATATCGTTGTTTAAGTGCTTTTTCAAGTATTTTAATCACACATCTGTGTCCCATCTTGGTTGTAGACACCTGAGTCCTGCAACCCCCGTGCCTCTACCTCGGGTGAGACTTCATCTGCTTCGCAGGTGTTGCTGAAAGGGCCAGTAGTTAGGGTTTTTTTGGTGCAATTTTTGAAGTGTTGAACCCTGGGTCTAACCATGTGCCAACACCATGAAACATAATACAGTCTAACATTGTTGACAAAGATATAGGACATGAGAAACTAGAATAACTAGAATGTCCAATGGATTGTTGTAGAAAACATAGAAGAGGATGGGAAGAATCTCAACATTGTTACTATAGTTGGAGCCAAGATAGGTCTAGTAGATGAAACAAAGAAGGATTAGGATCAGTACCAGTGGGTCAGGAAGAACACAACACCTGAACAAAATTTTGATGCGCGTAAAGAGAAGGAGACATTCAAAGAGGCTAGACAAGATATTTTGAAGGAAGATATTGTGTCTACTTCAGGAACAAGGCCAATAGATGTGGTACTAGTGTATGGCATTCCTCCCTTATTTGATCAAACTAGTAAAGAGCATCCTTTAGAGAAAGTAAGTAACTTAAGAAACATTTTTTGGGTCTTGTGTAAAATTGCTTAATGATACAAAATATTTGCAAGTACTGCATAGTCTATTATAAAAGTGTAATTATGGGGAAGAAAGGGTAAAGAGAGTGAATCGATTCCATAAGAAGAGAAGAAATTGGAGATTTTAATATGGGGTATGTCATACTAGAATTAGGGTCTGAAGTCAATGTTCTGCTAAAGAAGACATGGGAATCTATGGGGGAGCCTACATTGGGGTATTCACCTATTCAGTTGAAACTGGAAAATCAACATAGAGTGGTGCCAATTGGTAGATTGAAAGGGATACCAGTAGATCTAGATGTTGTGCGAACGATGGAAGACTTTGAAGTCATTGACATAGTAGATAATACTTCACCTTATCCATCATTGTTGGGTATGGCTTGGGATTTTGATAACCAATCTATTATCAATTTGAAGACAAGGAAGATGATCTTTGAATATTGAGAATACAGAGATATTGCACCATTGGATCCCTTATAAGTAGGAAGGAATGTGTAACCTGTGACAAATTTTTTTATTACAAAAGACATAAATCATTTATATAGAACTACCGTGCACGAAAAGGATTACATCAACCCAACTGCAGATGGAATGATGAGTTGGAGGAGTATTAGTTCTTGTGATTCAGACTCTAATAAAGGACTAGATAACTAGAAACAATGATTACATGAATTATCCACCAGAATATGTGCCAGAATGATGCACACACTAAGATGGGTTGGTTCAGAGGTAAGAGAGCCTCCTAATTTTTATGGTCTGAATGAATTAGAATAATTTTTAATGAAGTTTGAATCAGAAGTAGTAGAAAATAAAATATTAAAAGTATAGATATTTCTTTGAAAGCTACATTGATCCGGATTATTTTCGGCACGAAATGAGAGCGGAGATATAATAAAGAAATGCACAGAGATATTGTGTATATCCAATAATATAACAGAAATATATCAGAGATGCAACCATAAACACAGAGATACAGTAATACACGATTTCTATTAATGAAAGAAATGTACAGAGACTGTA
>JASDQU010010253.1:34366-64514 GCA_032191745.1 Picea mariana
TGAATGAATAAAGATCTTGATACGGTATTGTTATTTTTAATCCCAACTTTTCCATAATTACCTTGGGCATAAGATTATGTGATGCACCTGAATCTAACATGCAATTATGTAAAAGGTGATCATGTACAATTAGAGAAATGTAAACTGGGGCTACTAAATTACTAGTATCTTCAATATTAGGTCCAAACATTACTATAGGACCCTCATCCTAAAAATTAATAGTATCAACATGAATCTCTGAGTCTGAAAAATTAATAATCTTTGAAATTTTCTTTTTATACAATGGACTCTTAGCCAATTCTACTAATAGTACTGGATTTTTTATTTTGAATAATTCATGCTCCAGATTAAATGAAATGACTGATTTTTCTGGTTCTTTTGGTTCAATTTCTATGACCTTGGTTATTGGTTGATTAGAATGTTGTTTTGCAGCAATAGCTTCTTTGTTGTTATCTTTTGTCAAACTTTTATTTGGTTGACTAGAATCATCAACCTTATTATTTGTTCTTCTGGGTTTAAGGTCATATTTATTGTGTAACTCAGGTTGAATTGCATCAGAAAATAACATATACTGAGGAGAAGGTTTATCAACATTGTTGACATTATCTTCATTAAAGAACTGACCAAAGCTAAGTGATTGTTCATGTTCTTCTTGTGTGACACATGTATATTAACTTCATTCTGACCAGCTAAATTCATTTCTTCTGTATTTTCATTTTCCCGATCTTCATCTCCTTCCAACATATTTTCATTTTTCAAAGGATCTTGAATTTGTTGATCATTATTACTAGGAGGCCTTTGATGTAAGCGAGGATTAAAATTCCTTCTAAATTGATTAGGGTTTCGAATATTAGGTTCATTTTTAACCCTATCAACTTCCATTCTGGCGAATTTATTAGATAAATCTTTTATTAATTTAGCCATTTCCTCAATATTTTCATCTTGAGAGTTTTTATTTGCACTAGATGAACCTCCATGTTCTCTAAATTTTCTTGTTTCTTGAATCCCTGTTTCAACTTTAACTTTAAATTTCCCAGATGCCATTGTGTTTGATTCAATTTCAATATCATCCTCTTTCATATCGAATAGATTTATATACCTTATTTCCCTTAAAAGTAAAGAAAAATCTAGGTCAAAAGCTCCTGCAAAGGTAACCTTTGCAGTTGGTTCTAAAGACTTAACATCAACTGGAATTTTACTATAATTTGTATTGAATCTTTTAATCAAATAAAGAACCGATTCATTATTCTTTTGTTTCAAAGATCCAAATTTAATTAGGTAATAAAAATGATCTTTCTTCTCACCCCACTGCCTAAGAAAAGTAGTTCCTAGGGCATCCCAAGAATTTAAAGAATTTGATTGGAGCCCCTTAAACTAGGTGGTCACTCCTCCCTCAAAGGTTTGTACAAAAAGTCTCATATAAACATCCTCATGTTTAAGACCAAAATTATCAACAAACTCATCAAAGAAATCTAGATGTTATGCAACTATGACATCATTTTCACTAACTTAGGAGGCATTTTTAAATAATTATCATGAAGATCATTAATATTTGCAGGCAATATAAGAGGAGAATATCTAGTTGCAACCTTATTGGATACCCTTGGAGGAGGTGGAGGAGGTTTATTTGGTTGATTTACATTCCCAGCCATTATATCTTGAAGAATTTTTTGATGATTGAAAGAAGGATTGTAGAAAGTTGTGAATGTTTCTTCCCCTAAGGTTTGAGTACCTGGAGGAAAGAAAAGGAAAGTTGATTATGTATTTTCAGGTGAATGAGAAAGTGTAGATGAAGGCCTATAAACAAGTTTCGGGGAAAGAAGAAAAGAATTCAAGGGAGAAAGAGGTTCATAAAAATCAACTGTAGATTCCTCTTCAACCTTACTTGGATAAAAAACAAGAGACATCACAGTTGGAAACTATGAATAACATGAAGCTTATGACTGAGTAGTTATGTGAAGTTAATCTTCAGGAAATTCAGGAACATAAACCCTAAGCTCAGGAAAATTAACCTTTGATTTTGAGAAATCAACGTTTGTTTCAAGTTATGTTCTTTCAGATTTTACAATAGTAGGTTTATCCTCAAAAATAATTTCAGAACTCTTAAGTTTCAGATATGAAGTATAAACTAGAGGATTAGTAATGATAATTTTCAAATCATAATCTTCAATCTTACCAATACTAGTTCCTAAATCAATATCTTTTAATTTCAAAGAACCAATTGTTACTTCAGAAGATTTAATTTGAATTTCAGATGGACTAGCTTTTGAAAACTGTCAAAGTCAACTTAGATTCATAATTACTAGTCTTTGCTCCAAAATTATTAACTTTTAATTGATTTCCTTTAGGTTGAAAAATTTTACCTGAAGAAGAAGAGGATGATCTATATTGTGCACTTTTGGTCCGGAGCAACCTTTTTGGATTTGATACATGTGTGGTTTTCTTTTGATTAGGATTCTTCCTTGTTTTTTTCCTTCCAAATCCTGGGTTTGAAAAAAGATAAGTCATTAGAAATTTCAGTGGATTCTTCAATTATGGAGTCACCAGGTGAATAATACTCAAAGAGTTTGCATGTGTGTGATTTTGTTCACCATCAGAAATTAGATATTTTCAATGTCGTACCCCCAGGGAAGATAAGTGTTTCAAAACTTTTCATCAGCAACGATGCCAAAAAGATGTTGTTCCTGAGATTGTTCTAGGCTCAAAGAATAATGTCAAGGCATCTCGTAATAATAATTCTAGGCTCAAAGAACAATGTCAAGGCATCTCATAATAATAATTCAATTGATAAAAATGACCTTTTTAATACCCTTAATTTAATATGAACTTTCAATGAATAATAATTAAAAATAAAGAGGCCTAGTCTCATAATAAAGTTATTTCAAAATTAATAAGATGGAAAGCAGAGATGAGATACACAATAAGTAACGTATCCAATACTGATAAATATTACTTCATCTCCAATATAGGAAATAGCAAAGGATTTACTTATGTCATGAAATATGAAGAATTTAAACAAAATATAAAAACATAAGTCTTACTTAACTCACAAGAAAGAAAAGGAAACTATGTACTTGTATAATTGTTCTCTAATTTACTGCAATGGAGGTTGTACCAAGTTGCAACAACTATGGCATGGATACATGATTAGAAGAGAAAGGTTTATGGAAACATAGAGCATAAGCACATAAACCCTAGAAATGAGAAAAAGACTCTGGATTCTTATTACCATTACTAGTTGGATCTTACATTTCACATTTTTACAATATGGATTAACTTGACTCTTTTCACATAAACCACATCATATAAATAATACATGATTTAACATATTATAATTTAAAGGTCAAAACAAAGATCTAAAGCTAATAGTTTTATTGGTTTAATAAATTTATCCATAAGAATCACAGAAAAAGGTAAACCACATGGACAACAAAGACAAAGCTAGTACCTATTCCATTCCATATCATCCATATCCGGCTGTAGATTAAGTTTGACCTAAAAATCACTATTGACCCTTTTTAGGCTAGGCAAGGAAAGGCTTGCCCCCCTTTCCCTTCGAGCACATCATAATATGTACATAATACACTACTCACAACCTTATAATTATTGGCTTTCAAGATTTGGACTTTTCAAGAGGTTAAATTAATTTATATATTCAAAAATGCAATTTAAATAATTTGGACTTTTCAACTAACTAAATTAATTTATACGTTCAAAAATACAATTTAAACAATAAAAAAATAACTTTTAAACCATTATTATTTTTCCTTCTTAATTTTTCAAACACTAACTTTTGATTATATAATTAAAATCCTCATTTTTTATAAATGGAATGCTTTTTATATACGTATATAAAATGATAGAGAGCGTTTATGTCTTCGCAGCCGATAGAAATACACAAGCATGAATCAATATTGGTATTAAACTTATTGGTATTTTCTTTTAAATTTGTATTTCAATATTGGTATTAAACTTATTTTCATGGGCGAGTTATTTTTCTTGTATTAAGTTTATATAATACATCAAATATGTGAAGAGATGTATTTGTAATATGAGTGAATTGGGAAATCCTATTATTATGTTTTAGAAAAATTTTATTAATTTTTTATTTAATAGAATTGAAAGGGTTAAAAAATTTATGAATATAAATTTGATTGTATAAGTTTTTATGAATATAAAATTAAGATTCCATGAAATTTTATGAACTCAAATTCAAAGGAAATGGAAATTTCACTATCATGAATTTTGTGTTTATAAAAGAAAATGGATATCAAATTCCAACACTAATTTAAATTTTTCATTCTATATTTTTATTGTTATTTATGCATTATCTTATTTTATTTTTTTTATTTAAATTTATTTAGATGTTGATATAAAAATAATGCATATTGTAGTATTTATGTAATAAAATGTGTAAATTAAATTTATAAATATATTTTTTTATTATACAAATTAAATAATAATTATTTAGATAACATGTTTAATTTGTTTAATCTTTATGGTTTGTATTTCTTGCAATTTAGATTGTGGTTTAAAATGATGCATGCCCCATTTCAAGTACCCATCCCTAATCTCCTTAAAATTTCTTAGATTTAGTTTTGGCCAAAGTTGCGAACACAAATATGATGATAATAATCACGGCCTTAATTGGGATGTGAGTGCAGCCCCAATGCAGGGGACTACTTTTAGGAGGTTTGGCTTATGGGGTAGAAATTCTTAAAAAAGTGGTTACATTATTGTATTTTTTTTGGGGGTAAGTATTTAAAAAATGTATGGAATTTGATATCTCTACATCTAGGTTTTATGTAGTTTTTCTTTTGGGCTCTTCAATTTTAAAGGATAGGAACATAGGTAAGAACATAAATTGTAGTTTTAAAGGGAATTTAACATTGAAGAATTTGAAACCTTTTAAGTGGTCATTTGCTTCTCAATCAAAAAATGAGTTCTTATATTTTTTCTTACTCTGAAGAGTAGATGCCTCGATTGAGAGAGTTAAGGTTTTCTTTTGAGCTCTTCAGTTTTAAAGGATAGGAACATAGGCAAGACCATCTATCATGTTGTATTTTTAAAGGGCATTTAACATTGAAGACTTGAAGACTTTCAAGTGGTCATTTGCTTCTCAATCAACAAACAAGTTCTTATATTTTGTCTTACCTTGAATAGTGGATGCCTCAATTGAGAGATTAAGTTTAAGTTCTAGGTTTGGTTAGTTCAAAATAAATAAATAAATTGGTTCATAAGCTTTTTTAAAAAATATTAAGTTGTAAACTCTTTTCATTTCAAATAAACATTGATAGTTACCACTAAGTATTACCTTCCAAATAATCATGGTTTGATAACTAGGGAAAAGTTAAAACCACTCCCATTAAAGTAATTCCATTCTTCTCTTTTTAGCGCATATAGATTAGTAGCCAAATTCTTTTTAGACCATATAGGTTAGTAGTCAAATGATACTTCGACCTCAAGTTTTCATTTTAATGGATGAAAAACAATTCTTCTAATTCGTTGTAGTGGGTGTACTTGCGATTCTTGCAAGTAGTTAGTAGTCAACCTAAATGTAACCTGCATTAGTATCCCTACAATCTCAACAAATTTGTGGGGGTTATCTTGAAATGACAAATAAAGCTACATTCTCCATTAATTGATGGGGATTCTTTTAAATGATAGGGATTCTTAAATTGATAATATAGAAAGAATTACATAGTATATAAGTAATCAATATTTTGACTGTTGTTTTATATTGATCCAAATCGAGTGTGCATGAAGATGATTGTCTATCGACATAGGCTTTATGACGATCAACACTAGCAAGTCTTGATTCCATAAGATTTTTGGCTATCAACACAGGCTTTAGGATGATCGGTGTTATCTCCATTTTGTGGATAATTAAGGAGATTATGTCTCGAGGCCCTCAGGTTGCAGATATGGAGTGTCGAGAGACTACATGACCAAGAATACCATTTTTCATAGATGGGAAGCCCACTCACCATCACAGACGGTCACAGGTTTGCATATGACATCCACCACACCAGTTGGCTTTTGGAAGGAAGTGGGCCTTGCTCCATGAGGTACAAGTCAGTATTATGGTGAGCATAATTTCAATATTTAATCCATTTGATTATGTTGTATCGTAGATTTCTCTATATTTCATGATATATTCTTGGACATTATGCCTTTTTCCTTGCTTCACCTTGGTGGTTGACATTGTGCCCTAGTAAGTGGTCTTCCTTGGGGGTGTGTTTTCTATTGGGAACTCCCTTATTGAGCCATCGTATCGTTCCCGACCATACTTACCACTTTCCATCATTATTTCCCTCCATTTCCTTATCTCTTAGGATTTTAGGGTGTATTGACCAAAGAAGGGGTTGTCCCTCATTCTATGGGAAGAAGGGGCTGAAGGCCCAGTGGGGTTGATATTGTGTAATAGATAAAAGCATTGTATAAACCTTCCAGATGCTTCTCCTAGGGATCACCCATGAAAGCAATGAAACGCTTGCCTTTGAGTAAAGGGGACCCACAATATAATAAAGAATGCTTAAAATGTTAGTCGAAGGATAGGAGGTCTCATCATGAGCTAACCTATAATATCCATGGATATCTATTGGTATGACATTACCATCATCTAATCACCAAACCAGGGTAATGGCTCTCAGTTGCATAGCTGAGAGAAAGGGGGTCTCATCACAAGCCAACCTTCTTATTTCCATTTGGTTTTTGTGGGTGGCATTGCCATCATCTGGTCACCACGTGAGGGAAGTGACCTTCAACATCTCCTTATGCTACATTGAAAGAAAATAAAGAAATAAAGATAAAAGGAAATTGATGGGCTTGGAAAAAGTGCATTGCAGATGAAGGCACCACACACCCTCTACAAAGGAACCCATGAATGAGACACTACGACCCCTTGTATGTCATGATCCCTATGCCCATTAAGTCTTCACCCCAACCACTTCATCCACTTTACATGGCTTAGAGAGGAATCTCTTGGAAACTTTCCTTGACTTAGGGCAAGATCTACCCAATAGGACACCTCGTCAACCCTCCCATATTCAAGCTATCACCGGAAACGACATGTCCTTTTCGGTGATAGGCTATGGACAAGGAAGGACACATGGTGCATACTATCCATCTATGATATTCTTACTTGCAAATACATTTACCTTCATGTGTTTATTCCTCTATCAACTGTGGGTTCCATGACCATACCTTCGTGGCTACATGTAAACTTCATTAAATGCACCCAACACATATGTTGACATCAACCACTTCATCAATGACAACTAACTATCCATATATATTAACCACATCTCTAGGGATTCCAGACTTCTCCAAGGGTTGACATCAATCTCCAAGGGTTGACATCAATGACAACCAACTCTCCAACAATCTCCCCCTTTGGCATTGATGGCAACACCAACATTGATCGCAACACTAATGCTCCCCCTGTGACCATTGCTCCTAATCAATGTTTCTCACTCTCTCTCTTTGACATCAATGGTAAAGGGTCTCTCTCCTTGGGGTTTCTCCCCCTGTCTTCATGAATCTATTCTCTCTCTATGTTTTTGTGATTTTGTTCTTTCTCTTCACATGTTTCTCTCCTTATGTGACTTCCCCTGAAAGTATACCTTCTTTGAACAATCCTTCTCTTTCTCTTTCTTTTACATCATGGAAAAAAGGATAACTCCCTCTTTCGGTATGTCTCTGCCTGTCTGCATGCTTTTAATCTTTCGTTCTAGATCTTTTTCTATGATGATTTCTCTTCCGTTGACTTCTCTATAAGATGTCGTGTAAATCAATGTAGGGATACCTATAAGTGTTTCCTTTCCTCTCTTCCAGTGCTTGATAATTGTCCATTGGTGTTTTCTCTTGTAACTCTATGATATATATAAAAACATTCAAAATTTCTTGACTTCAAATGATCTGTCATGACCATATTGTTCAAGAATTTCCCTCTTATGATATAACTTCCGTTGAAGGTTTCTCTTTCCTTATTTTGATGTGCCTTTCACTTCTTTATTTTCTGTGACCAACTGATTTCAACTGATTCCACTGATACACTTCTATATATTTTCTCTGACCCATATTTTCTATATCTACTAATGATCTCATAAATCCATATCTGTCCATATGTCATAAGATGCCCATAACTATGCTACTCAATTGTCGACAATGTTGACCCATCTATCACTGTACTATCATGAAGGATTCACAACTGCAACTGAATCAAATGTGTCCACTAATCTACTCTATCTACAAATCAAACAACCTGTACTAAAGATATCTATGCCTAAAGGAATATAATCATAAAATTTTGCATGTGTAACTACCAACTGATATCTGCGTGGGAACAATACTTCCCAACCGATCAATCTGTCATTATGTACTTATGTTATTTGTCTATGAAAATACTTCAACTTGCTCGAAAGATGGTTCTTTGATTTGTAGTAGCTACTACACTGAATCCCCCTATTCAATATTCATATTCACTGGGAGTCTCCAAGCCGGGTGGCTCAAAAAAATACCCACTATGATGTAGAGTAATCTTCCTCTTTGTCTATAGACTCATCATCTTTTTGAACTATGACTTCTTCTCTTTTTCCTATGGATTGATATTCCACTACAATTCTTTAAAGTACAATCTCTTGGGCTTGTTCCTTATCCACTTGTTCTTCTTTTCTTTCTCGCATTACTGCAAATCATGTGATCTCTAGGACCTGGTATTTATTCACATGTTCTTGTTTTTCATTTATTCTCCAAACCTTCCTATATCTAACATCTTCTTTTTTTCCTATAGATTTTTCTTGATCTCGTACTATTGTCAATCCTGAGAGTATGACTTCTGGGTGTCTTTCATTCATATGCTCTTCTTTTACCTATTCTTGTTTTCTTTTCCAAACTTTCTTATATCTAATAGAAGTATCCATCATGCTTCTACAATCATGATCTATGTGACCATAATTATGGAATTTGTAACATTCAATGTTATGTGGGGCTACATAAGCCCTAGAATCTGCAATTTTATGTCCAAAGTTAGTACAATAAAAACAATGAGTCCCATGAAACAAATTTACATACCTGGGAGTGAATGATCTTCTTTTTGGTGCAGTACTTCTGAATCCCTGCCTTGGATGATCATGATCATGATTGAAGCTTCTTTGTGGCTTGAATGTGGAGGATCTTCCTAAAGATGTTTCTCTATTATTTTTTTTATTTTTATTTTGACTGACCATGATTCCTTCCTTTGAGTACTTCTGCATAACTCTATTGTTTTCCTCACTCTTCTTTTTTGACAACTTGGAGTGCTTCTCTTCATCGTTTTCTGTAGAGGATGTGGATGTTTTTGTCTCTTCAACATTCTTTCTAAGCTTGATTATTGTGGCTCTCAATGTGACAACTTCTTCTTCAAGCTTCTCAACCTCTTCTTCCGTGTTCATCATCTGACTCTTCATGACTTCTTCTACTTTCTTTTCTTATTCAAGTTGTATCTTCAAAGAGATGATTTCCTTTTCAAGTCTTCTTTCTTTTTGACCAATTTCTACTTCAAGTTGATTTAGGTCCTCAGTTCTTTCCTTCATATGATCTGTCAAAGTTTTTTCTCTTTTCTTTGCTTCCTTTCTTTCGGCTTCCAAACACTACTTCTCTTCCATTGCTTCCTTTCTTAGTGTTGCTATCTCGGATTCCAAGCACTGTTTTTCTTCTATCTGACCTTTGTATATTTCTTCAATGTTTTTGTCTTCTTCTAGTTGAGATTTTAGTTTCACAATGACTTGTTGGACTTCTTAAGAACCTTTTTGAGAATTCTTCTTGACTAATTGTTCCTCAAGAGACTTGTTTTTATTCCTTTCTTTTTTCAATTTGTCTAAGGCACTAATCAACTTTGCTTCAAGGTCTACTATGTCTTCTTCACAATCTTCTTCTTCTAGATCTGTCTGAAATGATGCACATATTTCTTCTCATTTTTTTCTTGCATCTTCTTTACCATTCTCTATCTTTGTGATGGGAGATTCCTTAAAGTAGAGATTATGCAACTTCTCCTAAATTTATTTAGTTGATGAACATTTTCCAACCTTTTCTCTTATCGAATCAGGTAATCCTTCCTAGATGAAATCCATTTCTATTTTGTTTTTTCTTTTCAATTCCTTCTTGGCTATTATTTTGGCTTCTTTGTAGCGGTGTATTATGTAACAAATGAGTACCAAACATCATATCCTTGTGCATTTAATTTTTTTTTCATTATGTTGCTCCACATCTCATAATGCAGAACATTTTGACCATCGAGTTGTGGTATTCCATTTCTATACAAACTATTGCTCTCCATGATCTTCCTTCTAGTGGTTAAATGGTTTACTTGGAGGACCTGCTCTGATACCAATTGTTGGAATACTAAAGAGGGGGTGAATCAATATGAGTAATTTTACCACTTTTAACCACAATATACAACCTTCAACTTAATTAACAATATATCATCAATGTATCATCAATATATCATGAGCATATAAACATAAGAGAATCACATCAACAACATCACATTAAACACACAATACACCAAAATTTACGTGGAAATCCAAATGGGAGAAAACCATAGAGTGTTTTCATATATACCAAAGAATACATTAATTGGAATCACCAACTTCCCAATTCTCCAGCTACAACTGGAAGGAGGCTATGACCCCCTATTTACAATCTCCAACATGAAGGAAACTCCAACTCCCTGAATTCTCTGGCTACAACCCCTTGATTCTCAGGATCTAACTTGAAGGAAGCTCCAACTCCCTAAATTATCTTGCTCCAACCAAAAGGAGGCTACAACCCCCTAATTATCAGGCTCCAACATCAAGGAAGCTCCAACTCCCTGAGTTCTTTAGCACCAACTAGAAGGAGGCTACAACCCCCTTTGATTTCCCTGTCCCGCCACCTTGAAATATAAGTGTAGCCCAACTGTCACTACCACAATCACTACCATTATCACTGCCATTGTCATTTCCAATGTCAGTGTCAATGCCACTGTCACTGTCAACTTGTCACATTAACCTGTCCAACCTGTCACTATCAACCGTGTACCACAACCTGTATGACAACATGTGCATCAACCATGCACCAACACCTCATAACCTGTGAGAACCCTACTGCACAACCACACCTTGTTGCAACCTAGAACAAGCATACCCTTTACTTTACCTTATCCTTGTTACCTCATATTTTATAATAGATCAAGTGTTCACTAGATAGATAGTCAATGGACTTGTGTGTAAGAATGATAGATTCTTGATGTGTATTTATACTCTTCCATTTAACTGTTTTTCAAACACTTTACCCTTAATTAATTTCTTGTTGTAACTACTTTTCCCTTAATTAATTTCTTGTTACAGTTGTTTTACCCTTTTTCCTAATTTTAGGGTAATAATTGTTTTACCCTTTTTCCTAATTTTAGGGTCATAATTGTTTTATTCTTTTCCCTCATTTTAGGGTCATAATTGTTTTACACTTTTTCTTAATTTTAGGGTCAACCTATACTTTCTTGTTGCAACTACTTTACCCATAATTAATAAACTCATAATTTCTTTGTTACAACTACTTTACCCATACTTAACTTCATGTTGCAACCACTTTGACCAACAAACTTCTTGAAGACTTTCTAGAGGCTTCTAGAATAATTGACTTCTTGTTGACCTTCTAGGATATTCTAGATTATTCTTGAGGGTCCTCCAATCTTTACAAATCTATATCTCCTCAACTGTAAGGAGCCACATGATGTACCACCTATCACTGGAAACAACATGAGGCGTACTATCCATCTATGATATTATTACTTGCAAATACACTAAAATTCATGTATTTATTCCTTGATCAACTATCGGTTCCATGACCATACCTTCGGGGATGCATGTAGACTTCATCAAATGCACCCAACACATATGCTGACATCAACCACTCCATCAATGAAAACTAACTATCCATCTATCTCAACCACATCTCTAAGGATTCTAGACTTTTCCAAGTGTTGACATCAATCTCCAAGGGTTGACATCAATGAAAACCAACTTTCTAAACCAATTGTCCAACAATTAGAGAAACACAAGGGAGGAGAGACTAGCTTGAGGAACCTGAAGAGTTGGGGAAGCTCAACCTTCCATCTATCCCCCAGCTTAGCCATCCTCCTCTATACCATTTCCACACAAAAGAAGAGGGATTATTTGGATAAGAGTTAAGGAAATGTTTCCTAAATTTCCATGTGGAGACTGAAGATGAACCAAAGATCCTACAACCTACATATTTCCAAATAATAAAGAGCCCAAACAAATCGAATTGAATGTTGGTTTTCCAAGGTAAATATTGTCTCCTTGTGCATTGATTAGCCTCTTTGTTGTGATTTTTTTATGTTAACTTACTTTGCAGTCTAAAGAAGATACTATGTGTGTTTTTAATGGTTTCAACTCTAAAAAATTTAGTGGTTGTTGTTTTAGTTATTGAGTTGAGATTTCATTTATTTTTGTAGTGTTGGAATTTTCTTCGTATTTGCAGTAGTTTAATAGAAAATACATAACCCAAAAAATATCTATCCTCCACCACTGGTTGATTTGTAAGATCGAATATTAATGGACACCATTATTTGGTTGTTGTAATCTTGTAGGGAGCTTCTAAATCGGTTTCTCTTGTGAATTTGATTGATAGAAGTGGAACAAAATTCCATTGTTGTCATGAGCTTCCTGTAGATTTTTGGAGTATTTCTTGGCTTCCTGAAGTTCACTATGGACCAAAATGCATCCCACCAAACCTCTATAGGTCATCCCATATCTAATTCAACCGATTTTCCATTATCTACATGTCATACGATCATTTATTTATAGAGTGGAAGGTTGTATGCGACCTGGTGGATGCCCCTCTCTCTTTGTTATGAATGTTGAATGGTGGTTGGATCTACTTTCAAGTTTGATTTTGGCATTTAGTGGAATGGTCAACTCCCATTTCATATGGAACTTTGTTAAATGAGGTATGAATAAATTACCATTCCTTGTGTGTGGAGTTAGTGCCCTTTTCTTATTTTCCTATTGATTGATATATTMAATTGTACTGGAGATGAGTTAATCATAAGAGAGCTCAAGTCAAAGTTTGAATACATCTCACTAATAAGAGCAGGGGATTATAATAGTTTAGAATTTGTTTGGGAAAAGATATTGGCTACATGCCTACCATTTACGAAGCACATGGTATCAGAGMACACGTTTAAATATACTTGGTGAGAGTTGTATGGTAAACACCCGTAATGACTATAGAACAAGTGGATAAGAATTGTTTCTAGGGCTATATATAAGAAGAGAATCAACAATGTAAAGGATTTTTCATGAAGAAGATGATGAACAATATTGCATGGTTAGGTTGGATCAAATAGAGTAGAGTATTTCCATGTTGATGTTGATGGTAACACAACTATTGGTAGCGATGGTTATGGAAACATCCTCAATAGAGACTTGTCATGAAGACTCCAAAATAGAGAAAAAGAAACCAGAGATAGAGTGCAAGGTTGAGATAGAGATGGGAAAATGAATCTATAGAAAAATGCAGGTACCTTTTTGTGTATAGGTGAAGGTGGACATCAAGCCATATACTAGGGAATTTGATGCCTTCAAACTGAACCAGTGGATACATCAAATGGAGTTGTACTTCAACATACACGAAGTCATTGGGAATATAAGGATTACATTTTCCCAATTGAATCTTGAAGGCCATGCTTTGGCATGGTGGGAGAGTTATGTAGTAGGAAAAACACTAGAAAACAAACCACCAATGACTGATTGGGAGGTGTTCAAGGTCATTATCAAATCTTAGTTATACTCAATTGGTTATGAGTAGCACCAACATATTGTGTGGAGTCACTTTAGGGAGAGGAGTTCACCACAAAGTTTAGGAAGAGAGCTATCTAGCTGGGTTTCTCTCTCAAAATATTGGATATGTCGATCAAGTACTTGGGATCATTACTAACTCATATTTACCATAAATTGATGTTATTCAAACCTATGTTTATTGATGAAGCCAATGTACAAGAATAATACCTAGAAGGAGACAAGTGAAAGTAGCAGTCAAGCATGCACAAGTAGACATAACCATTCGAGTAGTAAAGAAAAGGGAAAAACAAGAAGTGGAATGAGAAAAATAGTGTGGAAATTCCACAAGAATAAATATCGTCCATCAAGCAATGCAAGGGTTTCAATTGAAAGGGACACACTAGGGAGGAGTGTTGGATATTGCACCCTAAAAAAGTTCCCTAAGGATTTCCAAAAGAAAAATAAGAAGGTGACATTGATAATAGTGGATGCTAAGGAAAGTGTTGACAACACCCTATATCTAGAAGGGAAGATCATTTGCACTACTCTGTATAAGGAAGTCACACTAGGTTGTTGTGGTCACAAGGAGGCAAAGGAGATGATCAAGTTGTTCTACATCAAAATCCACATGAAAAAACATAGCAAGGTATATTTATTTTTTGATCCCAGTTCACAATCTAATTTGATTAATTCACAGTTGGTTGAGAATCTAGATTTAGAGATGTAGGATCATCCACAACCATATCCCCTAGGTTGGGTAAGGCAATATGTAGAATTCAGAGCGAAAAATCAATGAAAATTCAATTTTTTGTTCAACCAAAAATTTGTGGATGAAGTGGTTGTAGATGTGGTTCCATTGTACTTGTGTGGAGTCATATTGGGAAGTCCATACTTGTATGTGAGATATGTCATAATTAAGAGGAGAGAAAACCAATATAGTCTAGTTAAGTATGGAGAGTCATATTCCTTTAATGAACATAAGGACAAAGAAAAACTCTCTTTGATCAGTGTTCACCAAACCAAAAGAATCATAGGCATCACAAAGAAGTTTGTCTTGTTGTTTTTGAGGGAAGGAAAACAGTAAAGATAAGGAAGTAAGTTGGAGATGAAGGAATCCTTGGAAGTATGTAGTTTAAAGTAGTGCCTTACCTCTTATCTACCTCTTACCTCTTTCACCATTTGATATTGTGTATGGAAAATAGAAGGACAAAGAATATCTAGAAGGAGATGAAAATAAGGCAAGCATTTTCACATGCAAGATTAAATAGATGCATCTAAAGTTACAAGAGAATCTTGAGAAAAACTAGCATCAATATAAATCTAGAAATGACCAAGATAGGGAGTATCATGAATTCCATGTTGGAGAAAAGGTGTGGATTTACCTTCGTAAGGAGCAATTGGAAGGAGAAACAAATAAACTAAAGCCCCTCATATATAGACCTTTTGACATCACTGCGAAGGTGAATAAAATTCCCTTAGGATGATACTTCCTCCTTATTTCCAGATTATTTCAGTGGTGAATGTGGATTACATGAATTTATTCGAGCCTTCCATGTTGGATGAAGAATAGGACCATTAGGTTCTCCCTACTGTCAAAGAATTTGCAATATATGCTCTAGAAGAATTGAAGGAATATATAGTTCTACAACATGAGGAATGGGTAAATTGCAAAGGATGAAAAGATATCTGGTAGATTGGTCTCAAAGGAAAAAATCTAAGGAGGGTGAAATGGTAAGAGAGGAACCGGATTGCAAGCATGTTCCCTCACATATCCTTGGAATATTTTAAGGACTAAAATACTCCCCATAGGGAGGTACGATCCAAATCATATCCGCATGAAGATGATTTGTTATCAGCATAAGCTCTACAATGATCGACATTGGAAAGGTTCGAGGCTATGGACAAGGAAGGAGATCAGGTTTTTGGCATGAAGGGACCCATGCCATCACAATCGGTGTCCACCCCTGCATTAAAACAAATCATAGTACATGCATTTGAAATGTAAAGTTTAAAGGAAAATTATTTAAAATAAAATTATGATGTATTTAAAAAATAAAAACATGAGACTTCTTCTCAAATGTAATATAATAAAAGACAAGGGAGGAGAGATAAGCTTGGGAAAATTGAAGGGTTGGGGTTGCTTGACCTTCTAGCTATCCCCCATCTTAGCCATTGTAAATTACCCAACCGTACAAGATGGGTCACATCACTACGGAAAATGACTCATCCTACTAAATATGAATTTAAAAATGCCCCATACATATAAAATAAAACCAAGGGGTAGCAGGCCCATAAAAATTACAACAAAACAATATGTTGATTTACCCATGCATTTACAAAATTTATAAAAACATGAATTCATCTAGTTAGCACACAACAAACACACAAGATTAAAATATCATTTATAGAGTGGAATAATCATGATAAACACAAAAAAAACTTATATGTTCATAAAATATAATCAAATTGCTACATATGAAGGGTGAAAATCCCATCCATAGGCATTGCTTTTCATTTTCTCTCAATAGTAGGCCAGCCACGAGCTGAGACTATGAGTCCGCAAGGAAATATGCCCCTCCGGTTCTCCATTCTCCACACTCATCAACCCAAAACCTAGGTTCTACTCCTACTAAAGTTCTAATCCCCCAGCTCTCTCTTCCCCGCAACCTGCACAACCCAAGGAATGTACCCCATTCACTACTCATAGTCCCTTAGGTTGTACCATTCATTTATCAGGGCTTCCATTGCAATCAGTTGGCCATAAATCTCTCAGAAGCTTCAAGAGTGCTCATAGAAACCTTCTCAAGGATCTTGAACCATTTCCTCAATAGGAAAACAAACTATAGGCTTACATCATATTTTACAGACACACATGTCACATTTCCAGCATAAAACACATCCAAACAATGGTTTTCTTCAAGCATACCATGGTTGTTTCTCTTCCCAACACTTAACTCCTCTATTGCTATCCAAAATCTTCATGCAAAAATCATCTTCTTTGGCCATACAAAGTTTCATTTCCTCAAGCTAGTTGGCTTGTCACTTTGCCCAATGTTTATTATACTTCAACCCCATGCTCTCCAATAACTATGGGATGTGACTCCTCATACCCACCCTCTTTCATGAAATAAATTATTGGCTTTGGGAACACTCAATCAACAAATAGAAGGTTATACACAAAGATAATAATTCAAAGAATGTAGGTTGGATTAATACCCATGAATATTTCCCCCTTGGACCCTTCTCTCTTATGGAATCATATCCCCCCATTGTTTTCATCCCTCTCATATCGTGTCCATATATTACTACTTTTATGAATCATTTCGGTGTTCATAATATATAATCTTGCCCTCGACCATTTTAATCAATATGGGTTCTTTGGTCCAATCATATTGACTCACCAACCTAATTCACATTTATACAATTACATTAAAATTTGTGGGGACTAAATCCAGGGATGTTACATTTCTCTCCCCCTTATTTTTTTGCATTGTCCTCAATGCACAACACCCTACAATGTACATACAATCACAATGCTAGGCTCTCCATCCTTTGATCAACATATAGGCTCTTCGACCTAATATCACACAAGACTTGCAGCCTAAATATAAATACATAGGAACTTTGACCCCAAAAACCATAAATACATAGGTTCTCCAGCCCAAAAATATAGATACATAGGCACTCCACCCCCAAAATATAGATACATAACCCACTGGGATTCTTCTTTAGTTATCCCAATTTCCACCAATTCTCTTCCTCTTAATCAGTCCAACCTAAGGAATGTACCCTCTTCACGACTCTCAATCCATCGAGTTGTACCATTATTTTATCATGGATAAACCAAGGAATGTGCCCCCTTCATTGTCCCCAGTCCATCGAGTTGCACTATTCATTTATCAGGGTCTCTCTCGCACAAGTAACTAGTAATCTCACTACTGGGTCTCAAGGGACTTGTCAATCTAAAATATTGTTTTACAATATTTAAGTCAACCTCACGAGGATAAAATCCCCCTTCATTTTTTAAGAGGTGGTACACCTCTATTTTTAAATTTCATGCAAGAATATAAGCAATGCCTGAGAAGGACCAGGATTATTTGAAATAAATATTCACATGAAAGAATACTTGAGACAAGACCATGTATCTTATGAAAGAAAGTGTTTACAATATGTTACAGGATTCATAAACCAATAGAGTATGAAAGTAAAAAGGATGACATTTCCATCACAACATTCATCAAGACAGAACACAATATCCAAGGAAAAGAAGCAAGAAATTACAGACTGCATATGGCAGAGAACTTTAAATGATCATTTCATTAGGCACAAAAAATATTATGATAGATACACATTTGGAATCACATGCTTGAATCAAAGTCTTTGAGATTACAATAATGTAATATCCCAAAAAAAATCTCTTAGAACCTAAAAAATAATATAAGTTTTTAAATATACAAGATAAATGTCTTGAAAATAAATATATGTGTTTGTCCTTCAAAGAGGACTAGGATGGGGATCCCGTAGACCATGAAATGAAAATACCTGGAAGACACAAGAAAAACAATCAAATATCAGCCTGGGTTTCATAGATTACTGGGAAATTGGATGCAGTGTGATAAATGAATCTAGAAGAATGATAAGAAGGGGAGGATTAGGGTTTCTTCTTGACCCACTATGATGGAAAGTTTTTTTGAACCCGTTACTTTCTTGGAGGTGTCTCTTTTGTAGATGCTTGTTGTGGTTTAATTGACATAGTTGTTCAAATTTTTTCTTGTTGTTCTAGCTCGATGATTTTTATTAAGGATTTTATTAACCATTATTCAATATATCCCCTCGTGGGGGACATTGTGATATAAATACTTGTATTTATTTCAAACAAATCATTCTCCATCTCTCTCAATTTCATGCCTGATTTTTGCGATGTGTCATCTACCTCATCATTTATGTTGATGTATCTGACTAGCCACCTTTCAGATTCTTCTTTGGTCTAACAATTGTTAACTTGATGAAAGTATTGTTTCCATTAATATACTAGGGACATCAAGTTCTTTCGTGGGATCAACTAGCTTAAAGAGTAAGTCATCTCTTTTGTTCTTTATAGCATCTAGTTCACTTATTATTTCTCTTAAGTTTTTTATTCTCTTTAACCAACATGCATTAATTTGTTTCATCTAGATGTTTGAAGGAGGTTTTTGATCTCTTCTGTGGATATTGATTAAGCTTGAAACTTTGGTCGATAATGTACCCACAATGTCCTTGTATAAACCTTCATCATTCTCGAGAGATATTTTTGAAGATATTATTTGAAATTTGTAATTCATGTTGCAAAGTTGGTGGAACCCTATGCAAGTGCAAAAATTTCTTGAATCAAATCTATTCTTTTATGTATCATGTATCCAACATATTTTCTTATTTCTTGTAGAAAACTTAATGAACCTTTACATTTATTATTGCTTTCTGGGATATATTCTAAAGCAAGTGTTTGTTGAATTGTATTTAAAGGTTCTAGAAATAAAGGTCCTCGAAGTAAATTTACCTATAATTATTTTATTTTTTGTTTTAGTTCCAAAGTTTCCTTTTCAATATTGTCGACATAATGTTTCAAGGATTATCGAGTTTCTTCATGGAATTGTACAGTTTTTTATGGTGCAACCCCATCGAAATCTATTGTTGATTTCCATTTCTCGGATGAATTTTTATTTTTGGTATTAAAATTTTCAATTAACAATTTTTTAGACGCTCGATTGTAGGTCGTGTGGTGCAAGGTTACAAAATCTTCTTTGAATATCTTCGGTTCTCGAGTGACTAGGGCTTCGACAATTTCTATGGTTTTTGATAGTCTTTGCTCAGACCAATTAGGTTCTTCAATAAGCTTATCTAAATCCATATCTCTTTGGATTTCTTGAGTTTTAGGTACATGTAACCCTGTTTTCTTTGTATCTCTTTTTATTTTGGAATAAGTATATACAATATGATGTTTTTCAAGATTTTTCTTTGGTGGGTCCTTATCACTTCCATCATCTGAACTTCTAGACAATTTTTTCCTCGTCTCCATACCACTACTCCTAGGTTTTGTTCTTACTAGGGTACTCTTTTGAGACACAATCGATGAATTATGATTTATATCTATTACTTCTCTAAAATATTGTTGATATACATCACTTTTACTAACTAATTATCCCATGTCATTAACAGCCTAGTTGATTGTAACTTCAAGGAGATTCAAATTATCTCCACCCCTTTATTTAAATTGTTCAATTTTGGTAAAATAGGAAGAATAACCAATTAAGGACTTGTGTGCAGTAAACATATCATTTGGGTTGAAACCATCAACAAGTTTAGCTTCTTTTAGGCCAAGATCGTCCAAATGATCTACAAGTTCATGTAGATGGGAGATGCATTTTACAATGATTTCTTCAATTTTCCAGGGCAGTGGGATGACCTGTTTCTTTCTTTTTTCATTGAAGAAGTGAGCCCAGGACTTATTGCCATTTAAACTTCCACAATAAATTATCTATTCGATACATAAAATGGGAGGAGGAAAGGATTCTCTTCACACCTAAATAACCTTATAATAATGAAGTCTTTAGTGGTTTCGAAAAATCCTTTTTTCATGAGAAAGGTGGTGGGTTTGAGTGATAATCTCAATGCATTAGGGCCAAAAACTATTTTTTTAAACTTTGATATGAAATTATTGTGAATCGAGTAGAAATTGTGCTGAGATTTATGCCTCCACAAGGATAAATACCATGTGAATAATGGATCCACCTTAAAATCAATGCTTCTTTCCCTTAACAAGTCCTCAAACACATGAAAGTAGGACATGGAAAAAATGAGGTAGGACATCAGATAATTTTTTTGCTTCTTTTTCAAATTAATTAATTAAAATGAGATTTCATTAGAATTAATGTGACCCCAATCTATGATTGCATTCTCATGCAAAGAGAAATGAAGGGAATACATAATATTTCTTGGTACATAAGATGTGGACTCCAAACCAATGATATAAACAAATAACCAAGCAAATTCCATGTATGGGTATTTCAAGGAACTTACCTCAATCTTGGAAAATCTAATGTTATTTCATGGGTCGACTAGACATTTATCAATAATTTCTCCTCCTCCTTTGTGTTGTTTGAGAAATTCATTAGCCTCCTCGCCTGTAAATCACATGGTGGGCATGGCGATTTGTAGCATTCTGGTAAACACCAAAGGAGCTAAAGAGATAGGTTGTTGTCCATAGAGCTAGATTATTCTCTTCTTTGCATTGAATTTTTCTGCACACCACTGAACAAGATATTTGAAACATGTTACATTTGGAACACAACTAACAAGGTCTATTCCTAAAGTCTAGATCAGATTCATCTTTTTCTCAGTCGTAGGGAGGGCCTTGTAGTAGTTTTATGATCAAGACCACTGGAACTCTTGATCTTCACTCCCAAGCGTGTTTAGTGTATCCTTACAATACAATTAATTTTTCTTACTTGACATTATTTCACCGCTTTAGATTTGGAAATAGGTGATACTATTATCGATATTTACATCTTGTCATATTAGTTCTTGTTTAATTTACCATGTATTGTCCTGATGGTTTAATCAATGTAGTTCTTATTTCAAATTTTTTGGCCTGTATGACGATATTTTTGAATTCATTACAAGGTTTACATGATCTTCGCAAATTTAATAATGACATTGCATTCATATAAGTGGTGGATGATATGGTGGGAAAAATAAATGTGATGGGAAGTGGTGATGGGATGTCATGGTGGATGAAAAGTGCTTAAGTATGGATGTGCATTACAAGGATCGAAATGTGCAGTATATAATATGTGGCACTACAAGTTTGTGGGCCTAGGAGTATACAAGAATGAAAAGGTAAAAATGAAAGCATCTTGCACCCAAAGTAATAAAATTAGCTAAGTATGGGAGAGGGTGATTTTTCGAGTCACAAAACTAAGAGGTACATTTTGTAAAACGTGGGATTGTGGGTTGACGAGCATCTGGGTCTGCAGACAAAAGAGAAAGGTAAATGGGATGTCTAGTTGTCTCGCATCCAGTTTTCATGAAAACAACTAAGTATGAAAAGGTAATAATAAAGGTGCATTTTGGAGGACGCAAAGGTAAGAGGTGCAATTTTTGGGTAGTGTGAGTGTGGGTTTGGGGATTGGATGGTATTATTATTTGCATCCCTCATTTTAAAAGTAAAAAATAAACTAAGTAGGGAGAAAAAATAAGAAAAGGAAAACAAAAGAAAAAGATTAAGGGTATGCATATTCAAATATTGATCATGATTGTGGATCAACAAGACTCTCGGGCAATCCATCATTTTCCAAGGTGTTCTTACGAAAATGAATGCCAACTTGGTGTTAGACTTCCACTAGCAATATGTAACCTATGTAAATCATCCCATATACATCATATGCATGTAGTCAATATGAGACATCATCATACAATTTTTAATTATAATTTTCATATATGTTTTATACAAGAAAACATAATTTCCCAAACATGAGTTTTATGCTCATTATGTTTGGCTCTTGCAGCTGTAGATATCATTCTTCCATATGGGCTTACATCCCTAACATACCCAAGACCATTCTTCCTACAATTTTCTCAAATTTCACTCAGCCAAACAAATTGTTAGCATATCATAACAATTTTCAATTATTGATTTCTCAAATATGTTTTATACAGGAAAATAAGATTTCCCATGCATGAGTTTTCTACTCATAATTGTTTGGTTCTCATATAAGTAACATATATTCTTCTTCTTTATGGGCTTACAACCCTATCATATACAAGATCATTCTCCTTGCAATTTTCTCGATTTTCACTCAGCCAAATAGATTGTTATCATTCATGCACATTTATAACAACTCATTAAGTGAACTCAAAATTGTATCTTACTAGAAATTTAATCATTTACATCCATTATTCACATCAAATATGGAATTCAACCATTAATCATATTATATAGAACGAAACTATCATTCACTACACATGCATTATCAACACACCAAGATTTTCATAATGCAATCAACTTTACCATTAAATAAAACCCATGTGCCAACAATAATGACCACATATACATAATTCATCCTTGAATTGACTTTGGAATACATACATTCATGTCATCCATTCCACCATATGAGTTGGAAGGTATAGTCCATGCCTCAACAAATCATCCAAACTCTCCCCCATTTACACGTTCAACCATTTGGATACCTTCCTCTTCGACCCATACACAACATTGGGAATATAATTCCCATAGCTCTCTCTTGTGTCAGAAAAGATGTTTTAGTCTAAACATAAATTATATAGGGTAATACCATTACACACTTGTATGGTGATATAACCCTTCCATTTCCAACCACATCATGGCCTCACACATGGCCATGTTTAATGAAATTTATTGCTACAACAAGAGTAATGTCTCATGACTTGATTTGGTTATGATATCATAACCAATATAACAAAATATGCAAGAACAATTTACATAATTCATTCAAATATAAATAATTTTTTTATATTCAGGGCCCTCTACCTTTACACACCAATTCCATTATCAAAATTTGACTAAGGGAATTCTTACCTCAATTCCCTTCAACATGTATGTATCATAAGCAACTAAATGTATACCTACATGGTTGTTATTACATTAATTGATTCTACCTAATCAACAAATATTGTTGTGGAAACTTGCAATCTCCCTTTACCAACCCTTGATCAATACATTTCTAGGCATGTCCATATGCAAAAAATTCCCATCAATATGCATCGGAAATCAATCTCATCATGCCTATTTTATGTTCATGAATTCGATTTTTCTTATATGCATTCATGCATCACTTCCATTATGCACTTCAATGCATATTTATCTTGTTTGTGTAGATGACCTTCCTTGAATTCTTGTAGATCCTCAATGCCTTGTGCATTTCCATTCTACTCAATTGTGCACCACTAATCCCTATTTTGAACCTTCTATCCAATCCCCCACTTGGCCATTATGCATTTCCAACCACTAGATCCCCTAGTGTTGTAATCTTACAACTGCTTCCTTTTTACAAAAAATCCTATTCCAACATATTTTGGCTAAAATTATCAATATTCATAGTGTTGTAACATGCACTACTCTAGTTTAATATTAAAAATACAATCTAATAAAACACACCATATTCCTTGGCTCAAACAGTCTTGAAATACCATTCTCATTGATTGGCATTTCAACATTATGAAAATTTTCTTTTATGTCATCTTTTCCAATATCCTTTTCTATCCATGGCTTTGCTCAATTTTAAATATCCCTCTTCACTTCATTGAGTAATTCACTATGAAGCACTACTTGGCCACTCAATACCAATCTGCTCCAAATGGAATGCTACACTCCTCCATTTTCACTTCTACCCTGCTTCCACTGCTCACTCTAATAATAGAGGAAACTTTCTTACTCTAAGTACTTTTAGACACAAGTATCTAAGTCATAACTTAACAATTACTTTTTCTTGTATCAAGCTTTTCCACCTTCACCACATCTCTACTTTTAAGGCCACGGATTTCCCATTAACTCCCAATGCATGAAAATTCCATTCTTCACCTACTGACTTCATGTTTTATGAGATAATCTCTATTGGTCCTTACTTGAAATCCATTTAGACTCTGTAGCATATAAATACTAATTTAACTATTCTATTCTAAGTCATTTGTCAACCCTTCAATACATGTTTCGCAGTCTTGCACTTCCCTCTACAACTCTTTGATTCCTCAAACAATTGTACAAGCTTGACCTGCTTCCTTGTACAATTGAGGTGGGTTTTTTTTTAGGTTCCATCTCTTTTGTATACCATGTCAAGCATAGAACCATTTTCTTCCTCATGTGTCTTGTTAGGAATTTCCTTTGTGAAGACCACTTCTTATTTGTGTTCTTCCTGACTTGTCATCCCATTCTACCTTGGAAATACCCTCAGTACCCTTGAAATGTACTCAACATTCTCTATATGCATAAAAAATTCCCTTCCATTGCTATCATAGTTATTTAAGTGTTGCACTATACTCCAACTACCTTGGCATCCACTTATGATACCTGTTATCACATAGAGTTGTGGGGGGAATCAAAAAGTCATTTTAGTCTTTTTCTTTGAGTCATAGGTTCATTGTAGTTCTATGTTTTCTTCCTAGTGTCCTTTTTCAATATCCAGATTGTCTTTATAAACCCAATTCATTTTAGCCTTAGTCTAGGATCTTGTGTTTGTGTCCTCGGTTGATTTTTAGTCATCATGACAATGAGTGTTAGTTTTCATCAGTCACATCCTTCTAATCACCATAATCACCTTGACATTTCACTTTCATAAACTGTGTGAAGTATCTCTAGCTGTTACTTTACTCGTTCATGCTGTCAAATCGGTTTGTGGTTTGAGCACTGCCAACTCACTAGGAGAGTTCTCAGCACACTTAAAGTACCCCCTTCATTCAAAATAATCATTTACTTATGACATGACAAGGATTTTTATTGTTTTCATGGTTTATCTCTAACAACTTACATGGATCATAAATTTGGATATCCTAATTGTTTCCTTGAAGCACTCAAAATCAGAACTCCGCAACGAACTGGTTGCAGAGAATCATTGGCGGTTAGACCACTTGTAGGAATCCCTGTGAAAATATGAATGTATCAACGTTCACCTCTAGGTTACTAGGTACTCTATGAACTTTTCCACCTTGATTTAAGGTCTGGAAAGGGCTAAGTGGCTATTTCTCTTTTTGGAGCTGCGAACTGATGATTGGCATTGAGAACTGTCTTGGATGAGGGTTGGAGGTTAGGAAACTTGTAGGCATCTAGGTGCAAATCTGAAATTACCAGCATCGACCTCATAGCCATTGGGTACTCTATGAGATTTTTTGTCTTGTTTGAAGGTCATGAAATGAGTGTGGCTGCTTGTTTTCTCTTGGTACTGTGAAATATCACAGACGTTGTGAACTGACTAATAAGGGCGCTATGAACTCATTTCCTGTAGCAGATGTGTCTAAATATTTGATCATAACTCAAAAATGATGATGTGGGTTTTTTTGAATTGTTTGTGGAGGATCACGATAATGTCATTGACTTGTTGTCCAAATTTCATCCTGACTCAGTTTGTAATTCGAGAGATATAATTAAAACACTAGTTCACTACAAACTGGCGCGACAAACTCTCTGCTTTGCATAGTTGTTGGATATTCACCTCGTTTGGAGGTTTCCACCTATCAAGGAAGTTTCAAATGGTCTCATGGGAGTTTTTTGGACATGAGGGATGTGTGTTCCATCTCTAGATCAATCGGGATGACCTGTTTCAAAAGGAATTTATCATCATAGGACAAAATCCAAAAACAAATAGGAATTTGTGAGGCTTTTAGTTGGAATATTTTGTAACAAGACTCCTAAATGAAGGAGGATGGACTATGTAACTACTTGGTTTCGACCTCCTTATGGTATATAGAGATTATTCACTATAAATAAAAGGATTTTTTATGAGAAAAGGGTTGGATTCATGATCCAAGAGAGGAGAGAGCTAGAGGAGCAATTTAGCTTCTCATTTGTAAGCATGAGGACCAATTGTAATTAGCATTTCTGTCATTAAAGATTCATGAGAGTTGTTTATGAGCTTGTCATCTTTGTTTCCCATTTCTTTTGTTATCTTCTTTATTGAATATATTGCAGGTTTTGAGGATCAAAGACTTCCTTTGATTAACAGATTGTTGGCAAATATTGAACAAGCAGCGAATGGTTGTTGTCATTGATGGAAAATTTGCAGACAATGAATGGTTGTTGTCATTGATGGGTTTGTATCAGTTATATTGCAACAAAGATCACGGTTCAAACGTAATTGTTGAATTCAAAATGAATCTGGACCATAGTTTACAGCTCTTTTCGGAGAGAGGATCTGAGCTGTTAGATCTGCAGAAGCTGCGAGGGAGATAAGCATGACAGCGATCGGGCGCCACTGGGAGAAGCTCGACAGAAGGCTTCATCGAAGAATCGGGAATCGGGACTTTTGAATTGTCCAATACACTTGACAACGAAAACCCCAAAATCGCGATATGTGATTTCACGATTTGATCGCAGCCGCTAAAGAAAGAATGAGATCTGGACTGTTGATTTCCTTCATCAGAGAATCGGGGATCGAAGGATCGAGAATTCCGTAGGAATGTGCATGGTGACATTGAAAATGTCGAAACCCCGATGAGAGTTTTGACCGAGGTCATGTGTTGACGGTCATATGGGCCAAGGCCTATATCCAGCAGGGCTAGCACGTGGAAAGGGGCACATCGACATCGGGTATCGGAACTTAGAAATGACAAAGTCACTTGACATCAGGAGTGTCGATTTCATGATATGCGGAATCGCGATGCATTCTGAGCCGTCAGATCAGGCTTTGATCTAGACCGTTGATTCTAGATCGTATCAAATTTTTGGGGATCATGAATTCAAAGCAAGAACACAATGCAACAAAAACTTTGATTTCACGATATACGAAATGGCGACTGAACCTGGACCGTCAGATACAAAATTGATTAGGACTGTTGATCATTCTCCACATCGGAGTTTCACGAATCACGATATCAAGGAGACAAGAACACACTGCAACAATGTCGAGATCGAAATATGCGATATCGTGACACAATCGTAGTCGTTGAGTCAGGATTGCACCTGGATCGTTGATTTGACCGATATATGGAATTGTGTGTATCGGGATTTAAAAGGCAAGAATAATGAAGTTTATCCAATGGTGCGGATAAGGTTTGAATGTGATCGGAGGGTTACTGTACTTCCACGCACACTTAACACTTTCAGTTACAAATCTGTTAGTAAAACTCATGATTGCAAATTAGTTGTTGATCGTTTGGCGTTTCGGTTGGCTGGACAGTTGTCGTCAGTTTTCCCAAGGAGTTGGGAAGTTGAAACGTTGTGCCCGCGTGTATAAAAGTAGACGAAACAGACTGTGTAAGGTTGGCTGTTCTGGAGGGAAAAAGAATGAAACAGTAAGAAAGAGATGTGTGGTGTGAATTTTTGAGATGAGGTACAAAATGAGATGAAATGCAGATAAGAATGATAGCAGCAGAGCAGAACGATAGAGCAAGCAAAATAAGAGTAGAATGACAAAACAATGTGATGCAGAGGAGACTTGCTGGATGGACAGAGAAAGAGAAGAATTACAGAACAGAAAAAGAATAGTAAGAAGTGATTTATCTGCACAAATTGTATGTGTATTCATCCTTTAATTTTGTAGGGAGGTTGGGAGGTGCTCGGGAGGACTGTTGTCCTCAGAGGTTCAAGTGGGTGCTTGAACACAGGGAGTTGTAGCTTCCATCTGGTTGCAGCCAGAGAAACCAGGGTGGCAGGGTGGTGCTAGGGAGAACAAGTGTTCTCTGTTATACAGGTTGGAGCCTGTGTAACTGGAAGTTGGTGCTTACATCCAGTTGGTGTTGGAACTTTCAGGAAGTTGGTGCTTCCATCCAGTTGGTGTTGGAATATTCAGGGAGTTGGTGTTTCCTTCTAATGGGTGCTAGAGAAACCAGAGAGTTGGTGCTCTCAAACAAGTTGCAGCTTGTAAAACAGAGGTAGAAGCCTCACATTGAGTTGGTGCTCAATTGTAGATGATGTATAGAACTGAAAAGACTGCCTATCATTTCAAAGAAGAAGAGGTTTTCTCCCTTTATGGGTTTCCTCGTGAAAATCTGTCTCTGTATGTTCTTTATGTGTGACTGATGGTTTTTACTTTTACTGTACATATGATTCATGTTGTTGATGATCACCTTGAAGGAAGATTAATAATGTTTTAACAGACTTAAAATTGTTTAATCTTATATACAACTGATTCACCCCCCCCTCCCTCTCAGTGGTTTTAGTATTTCCAACAATTGGTATCAGAGCCGGTTCCTTTTATTTAAAGGTATATCTGTAAGCTTAAACATGACAAGTCATGAAGGGACTTCAACCTCTAAGCCCCCTCTATTTGATGGAACAAATGTTTCCTTCTAGAAGATTAGAATGAGAACATATTTAATGGCCTTGGGTGTTGATGTTTGGGATGTAGTAGAGACTGGATATACAAAGCCTGTTGTACTAGCCAACAAGGATGATAAGTTAGAGTTTAGTTTTAACACTAAGGGGATGAATGCTATCTTGAATGGACTTGCTGAAGCTGAGTTTGTAAAAGTGATGCATCTTAATACTGCCAAAGAAATGTGGGATAAAATTATTAACAGTTATGAAGGAAATGAGAAAGTAAAAGGTGCCAAACTTCAAACATACAGATTGAAATTTGAACAACTAAAGATGAATGAATATGAAACAATTAGCAAGTATTTTTTAAGAGTTGAAGAACTTGTAAATGCCATGAAGGGTCTAGGTGAGACATTTGATGACTCACTCTTAGTTCATAAGATTTTAAAGTCTCTGTCTAATAAATTTAATCCAAAAGTCTCTGCAATAGAAGAATTAAATGATCTTAAAACTTTGTCCATTGATCAACTCCTAGGAACTCTAACTGCATATGAAATGAGAATTAACAAAGACAAATCTAGTATTAGAGAAGCATCTTTTAAAGAAGACAAGAATATTGATTCAGAATTTGATGACATTGAGGCAAAATTTGTGAGAAGGTTAAAGAAAGGATCAGGAAAATATCAAGGGAAGTTGCCCTTCAAATGCTTTAACTGTGGTAAGATAGGTCATTTTGCATCTAAGTGTCCTCATCAGAAAAAGGACCAGAACTCTGATGATGAAAAGAAGTACAAGTACAAGAAATATAATAAGAAGAAAAGTTTGGTTGCAAATAATGACAATTCCTCAGAAGACACCGATAGTGAATCATCCGGTGAAGATAAGGAAAATGACTTTGTACTTATGGAAAAAGAGGATCATGATAATAAAAGCACAGACAGTGATGATAATGAGGAAGAAGCTGTGGTGGATTTGGAAGGAGAACTAATCAGCGCACTGGAAGAAATTGATAAACTCAGATCTAAAAACAGAAAGCTAAAACAAGTGCTAACACAGTTTGAAAAAGACAATAAAGAATCTGATGAAGATTTTGCTTTGCTGAAAGTGGAATTAGAAGAGGAAAAGAAGATAGAAGACATATTGAAACAACAACTGTCAGAGAAGAAACTAAGGTGTGAAGCTCTAGAAGAAGAAATAGTTAAGACTAGAAAAGAAATGGAGAAATTCAAAGGACTGTATCATCAAAATCTGCCAAGTATAAAAGCATCAGAAGAATTAACCTCCATTCTAAATCAACAAAGAAATTCAAAGCTGAAAGCTGGATTGGGATATGAAGAAGGATCAA
>JASDQU010010253.1:64564-91560 GCA_032191745.1 Picea mariana
AGAAGAATTAACCTCCATTCTAAATCAACAAAGAAATTCAAAGCTGAAAGCTGGATTGGGATATGAAGAAGGATCAAGCAGTGATCATCCAAGTAACACAGAATCTATCAAGTTTGTCAAATCCTCAAACATTGACAACAGTCAATCTGCAGAAACAAAGAAAGAAAGTCATCCATCAAGATGGAATGAAAAGAAAAAACCTAGAACAGATTTTGTAGACCAGAAAGTTTATCAGCATGAAAGAAATTAACCTCCTCAAAGAAGACAGACTTTTTCAAGGTACAAATATTTCTTCTATGGTTATTGTTTTTTCTGCTCTAAGTTTGGTCACAAAGCTATAAACTGTTCTCTAAGATTTAGATATGAACAATTAAGATACTCAATGAATAACTATCTTCCACAACAAAGATTGAGACAACCAAGCAACGAACAATCACAGATTATGAATCATGTGATGACTGGAAGAAGGACACAGGAGAAACACAAAAACAATTATGAGCATAACAATCGTTATGATCTTTTATTCAGTGAACCAGAATTCTACATCTGTCATAATTTTGGACATAAGGCAGCAAACTATCATCTAAAGAAATATAACTCAGATCGAAATCCCATTGTTGAAAATGTCAAAGTCTGGAAGAAGAAAGTAGATGACAAGTGTGGACTAGCACTATCAGCCCAAAATAAAAGGAATCCCTGGTATATTGACAGTGGATGTTCCAAACACATGACTGGAGACAGAAGTAAGTTTATAACTCTAAGTGATAGCAAATCAGGGAATGTAACCTTTGGAAATGATGCACCTGGAAAGGTGAAAGGTAAAGGAATTGTGAGTTTGAGTAAGGGAAAAAGAAAAGCTCAAGATGTGCTGCTTGTAGAGAATTTGAAACATAACCTGCTTAGTTTCAGTCAAGTCTGTGACCGAGGATGTGAAGTTGTTTTTACCTCTAAAGACTGTAAAATCAAATCTGTGGATTCAGGTAAGCTAGTTGCAAAAGGTATAAGAACAGAAAACAATGTCTATGTTTTAAAAGAAGAAGAAGAAGAAGAATGCAACTTAAGCAAATATGATGAAAGTTGGCTGTGGCATAGGAGACTTGGTCACCTAAATTTTGATCACATAATCAAGCTCAAAAACAATGGGGCAGTAAAATATCTTCCGAAGATATCAAAGCCATATGACTCTGTTTGTAAGCCTTGTCAGATAGGAAAGATTACTCGCACTCAATTCAAATCAAAAACCTTTCCATCAACAGAAAAAACTCTCCAGTTAGTACACATGGATCTATGTGGACCATCGAGGAAAGAAGGTACAGGAAAAGAGAATTACTTTATGTTGATTATTGATGACTATTCTAGACTAACTTGGGTAGCCTTTTTGAAAGAAAAATCTGAAGCACTTGAAAAATTCAAAGTGTTTAAGGCTTTGACTGAGAATCAAACAGGAAAAAGATTAAAGGCAGTAAGGTATGATAGAGGAGGAGAGTTCAGTTCTGGAAACTTCAAAGAATTCTGTGATAAAAATGGGATCAAAAGAGAGTACACAATTCCAAGGACTCCACAGCAAAACAGAGTTGTTGAGAGGCATAACAAGTCAGTACAACAAATGGCAAGATCTATGATGAATGAAAAGAACATACCTCAGACATATTGGGTGGAAGCAATTCATACAGTTGTTCATATCCTTAACAAAGCTCATCTCAGACCAAACAGTGACAAGACCCCTTATGAACTTTGGTTTGGAAGACCTGCTTCAATCAAACATTTTAAAGTTTTCGGGAGCACATGTTATATCAAGAACAATGATGAAAATGTTGGCAAATATGACGACAGGGCTGATGAAGGTATTTTCTTGGGTTATGCTACAAACAGTAAAGGGTACATATGCTACAATAAAAGACTGCATAAACTAGTTGACTGTATAGATGTAAAAGTTGATGAAGAAATTCCAGTCAGAAATATAAACAGTGATGAACCAAGGACAGAAGATACAGTTGAAGATGAAGATGAACAGGTCCAAGGATCAAAAGGAGAAGAGGCTGGATCAGATGAAGATGTGAACATTGAAACTGATACAAGTCAACAGAAAGAAGCAAAATCTCCTCTCAGAATTATCAGAAAGAATCATCCTGAAAACCAGATAATTGGGGATATAAATGAAGGAGTTCAGACTAGAAGAAAACTGATTAAGGACTCAGAACAATCTCATGTTGCCTTTTTATCTATGACTGAACCTACAAATTTTGAGGAAGCTAGTCAGGAAGAAGATTGGATTAGAGTAATGAATGAAGAGATGGATCAGATTGAGAAGAACAATACTTGGGAGTTAGTCCCTAGACCTAAAAATAAGAATGTAATAGGTTCCAAATGGGTATTCAAGAAAAAAATGAATGAAAAAGGACAAGTTGTTAGAAATAAAGCCAGATTGGTCTGTAAGGGATATGCACAAGTGGAAGGTCAGGACTTTGATGAAACTTTTGCACCAGTGGAAAGATTGGAAGCTATCATAATGTTTCTTCCTTATTCCTGTTATAAGAACTTCAAAGTTTATCAGATGGATGTTAAGTCAGCGTTTCTTAATGGAGATCTAGAGGAAGAAGTTTATATGGAGCAACTTGAAGGATTCTCATTGACAGACAACCCTAATTATGTTTGTAAGCTGAAGAAGGCCTTATATGGACTAAAACAAGCACCACAAACTTGGTATTATAGTCTGGACAAATTTATACAAGAAAAAGGGTTCAAGAAAGGTATTGTTGACAGTAACCTTTACATTAAATCTGAAGGTGATAATTCACTAGTTGTTTTGGTTTATGTAGATGATATTATCTTTGGCTGTACTAATGAATCATGTGTTCAGTGGTTTGCTAACTCTATGCAAATAGAATTTGAAATGTCCATGATAGGAGAACTGTCATATTTTCTTGGCTTACAAGTAAAACAAAGCTCTGCAGGGATTTTTATCTCTCAAGAAAAATATTTGAAAGAGATATTGAAGAAATTTCAGATGGAAGATTCCTCTGCAGTCAGCACACCTATGGTGGTTGGTTGCAAGCTGAGAAAAGATGATATCTCATCTGATGTTGATCAAAGGACATATCCCTCAATGATAGGCATTCTTCTGTACATCACAACATCCCGACCTGATATAATGCAAGCTGTTGGAATGGTAGGTCGTTTTCAGTCTGCTCCTAAACAAAGTCATTTGGCAGCTGTCAAGAGAATATTTAAATACTTAAAGGGAACAATGACCTATGGACTGTGGTATCCTAGAAATCAGAATTTCCAGTTAACTGCTTATTCAGATGCAGACTGGGCAAATTGTGTTGATGAGAGAAAAAACACCATTGGAGGAGCATTCTTTTTGGGTGACTCATTAGTTGCATGGCTTAGTAAGAAGCAAGGATCTATTTCATTATCCACTACAAAGGCAGAATACATTGATGCTGCTACCTGCTGCACACAAATTTTATGGATGATACAAACTCTTGCAGATCTAAAGATAAATTACACTGATCCCATTCCAATTCACTGTGATAACACCAGTGCCATAAGTGTCTCCAAGAATCCTGTTCTTCATTCTAAGACTAAGCATATTCCTATAAAGTATCATTTTCTCAGAGAACAAGTTTCAAACAGAATTGTTCAACTGAACTATATACCCTCTACGGAACAAATTGCTGATATTTTTACTAAACCATTAGCTACGACCCCTTTTGAATATCTTCATCAAAAGTTAGGGGTCATAATTTCTTGTGTCTAATCCGTACACTTGGTCAGGGGGAGTATATATTGAATATCTTGTGAATTTCCTAAGTGGTTATAGATGACAAGGGGAGTCTGTTTTGCAACAAGATTAGAGGAAGAATGTTTCTTCTTTGACTTTGATGTCAAAGGGGGGAGAAAGGATATGCCTCGGGAGCAGAGTCGAATGAGTAGAGGAGCAGAGTCGGCGCAGAGTCAAAAGCAGGGAATAGAGTTGAATCCAAAGGAATTTGGGTGCTTTTGTTGCCATCAATGCCAAAGGGGGAGATTGTTGGCAAATATTGAACAAGCAGCGAATGCTTGTTGATAGTTGTTGTCATTGATGGAAAATTTGCAGACAACGAATGGTTGTTGTCATTGATGGGTTTGTATCAGTTAGATTGCAACAAAGATCATGGTTCAAACATAACTGTTGAATCCAAAATGAATCTGGACCGTAGTTTACAGCTCTTGTCGGAGAGAGGATCTAAGCAGTCAGATCTGCAGAAGCTGCGAGGGAGATAAGCATGACAACGATCGGTCACCACCGGGAGAAGCTCGACAGAAGGCTTCATCAGAGAATCGGGAATCGAGACTTTTGAAATGTCCAATACACTTGACAACGTAAACCCCGAAATCGCGATATGTGATTTCACGATTTGATTGCAGCCGCTAAAGCAAGAATGAGATCTGGACCGTTGATTTCCTTCATCGGAGAATCGGGGATCGGAGGATCGGGAATTCTGTAGGAATGTGCATGGTGACATCAAAAATGATGAAACCTCGATGAGAGGTTTGACCGAGGTCATGTGTTGACGGTCATATGGGCCAAGGCCTATATCTAGCAGGGCTAGCGCGTGGAAAGGGGCGCATCGGCATCGGGTATCGGAACTTAGAAATGACAAAGTCACTTGACATCAGGAGTGTCGATTTCGCGATATGCGGAATCGCGATGCAGTCTGAGCCGTCAGATCAGGATTTGATCTAGACCGTTGATTCTAGATCGTATCGGAGTTTTGGGGATCGCGAATTCAAAGCAAGAACACAATGCAACAAAAACTCTGATTTTGCGATATGCAAAATGGCCACTGAACCTGGACTGTCAGATACAGAATTGATCAGGACCGTTGATCATTCTCCACATCGGAGTTTCACGAATCGTGGTATCAAGGAGACAAGAACACACTACAACAATGCCGAGATCGCGATATGCGATATCACGACACAATCATAGCCATTGAGTCAAGATTGCACCTGAATCGTTGATTTGACCGATATATGGAATTTTGTGTATCGAGATTTATAAGTGAAAAGAATAGTGAACTGAAGAATGCCGAAACCCGATTTAAAAGGCAAGAATAATGAAGTTTATCCAACGGTGCGGATAAGGTTTGAATGTGATCGGAGGGTTACTGTACTTCCACGCACACTTAACACTTTTAGTTACAAATCTGTTAGTAAAACTCATGATTGTAAATTAGTTGTCGATCGTTTGGTGTTTCGGTTGGCTGGACAGTTGTCGTCAGTTTTCCCAAGGAGTTGGGAAGTTGAAATGTTGTGCCCGCGTGTATAAAAGTAGATGAAACAAACTTTGTAAGGTTGGCTGTTCTGGAGGGAAAAAGAATGAAACAGTAAGAAAGAGACACGTGGTGTGACTTTTTGAGATGAGGTACAGAATGAGATGAAATGCAGAGTAGAATGATAGCAGTAGAGAAGAACGATAGAGCAAGCAGAAGAAGAGAAGAATGACAGAACAATGTGATGCAGAGGATACTTGCTGGATGGACAGAGAAAGAGAAGAATTACAGAACAAAAAAAGAATGGTAAGAAGTGATTTATCTGCACAAATTGTATGTGTATTCATCCTTCAATTTTATAGGGAGGTTGGGAGGTGCTCGGGAGGACTGTTGTCCTTAGAGGTTCAAGTGGGTTCTTGAACACAGGGAGTTGTAGCTTCCATCTGGTCGCATCCAGAGAAACCAGGGTGGCAGGGTGGTGTTAGGGAGAACAAGTGTTCTCTGTTATACAGGTTGGAGCCTGTGTAACTGGAAGTTGGTGCTTCCATCCAGTTGGTGCTGGAACTTTCAAGAAGTTGGTGCTTCCATCCAGTTGGTGCTGGAATATTCAGGGAGTTGGTGCTTCCTTCTAGTGGGTGCTAGAGAAACCAGAGAGTTGGTGCTCTCAAACAAGTTGCAGCTTGTAAAACAGAGGTAGCAGCCTCACATTGAGTTGGTGCTCAATTGTAGATGATGTACAGAACTGAAAATACTGCCTATCATTTCGAAGAAGAAGAGGTTTTCTCCCTTTATGGGTTTCCTCGTGAAAATCTGTCTCTGTATGTTCTTTATGTGTGACTGATGGTTTTTACTTTTACTGTACATATGTTGCATGTTGTTGATGATCACCTTGAAGGAAGATTAATAATGTTTTAACAGACTTAAAATTGTTTAATCTTATATACAACTGATTCACCCCCCCTCTCAGTTGTTTTAGTATTTTCGACACAGATCCCTGAGCAACAAAAGATCTGTTGTACGTGGCATGTCAATCATTGTTTCTATTCAAGCTTCTTTTCAATCTATTCTACAGAGAGGATCTCTATTTAGTAGACATTCTTCTGATTTTTCACTTTCCTTTCTTCTAATCATCATCATATAAACTCTTAACTTGATATTTAGCTTGATTGCCTGCAATCTGCAGGGTATTTTGACTCCATGTTTGATGGTAGATCACTAATCTATAGTCAGATTATTGTCCTCCTTCTTGTTCTTTCTTGTTAATCCAACCAATTTTAAATTGATTTAATTTTCAAGGTTTGATGGTAGGGGAGATACCTCTGATTTTGATATTTTCATATAATAGATATTTTGTTGTTGTTGTGTAAACCATATTTAAGACACTTTGTTTCTAAATACTTACTTTCTGGTCTATACTTTGGGATTGCCTTCTGTGATTGAAACTTTTTTTGAGTTTTCCTCATCCATATGTCCCCTTGATATAAAATATTATCTATAAATTCTTATGGGTATTGGGATTTTACTCATGGAATTCTGAGTGTGAATCTCAGTCCTAACATTTTTGGCGTTTTTTTCGGGGAGTGGAGATTGAAGCAAGCTTCCCTGGGAGAATGACATAGATCCAACTCTTGATGGTAGACAAGAGAGGGACATGGAAATTGACTGTAATCATATACCTGGCGACTCCACCATCCAAGAATCCACTGGAGGAAGGATCTTGCTGACATAAAGATGAAAATATGGATGGGATAATCCATGTATCAGTTCATTAGTTTTCTCCATGAACATTTTTTCTTTTTCATCAGTCCATTCCTATCTTTCCCTTTACATATAAGAAGGATTATCCTTTTCTTTGTTTACTCTCATGATCATCAAAATTCGTTTATATATCCTTCCTTGGAAAAAGAATGTCTCCATTATGCATGTGTTGTAGATGTTTATCATGTCTCGTCACATCAGCCTATTAAGAAGAACGAGGTTTATATCTCAATCCTTCTTGAACATGCTCATCCTTGTAATCATGAGGATGATGAAATTGATTCATTTATCTTCTCAAATATTATCACCTACTACTATCATTATTGATCCTTGCAATCAACTTGTTAAACCTCATTTTCATCCCACTGTTGTCCAAACTAGAATCAAAGAGAAAATGTTTAGACCTTAAGACTACCATCTCACCTTCATCGTTACCCTCTTAATTTCTTTGAGTATCTTCCTCGTTTTTCTGAAGAGGGTCATATTACTGCCGAGAGGCATTTGGGAACCTTTGAGAACTTTGTTGATTAGTTTTAGATAGTACATGAAGATGTTACCATGAGGTTGTTTTCCAAATACTTGTTTGGGGATGTTGCTTTGTGGTTTAAGGGTTTGGGAGTTGATTCTATTGGTTCTTGGATTGAGTTATGCAATTCATTTTTAAAGTATTGGGGTGAGAATAAGTCCTTTGATCAATACCTGGATGATTTTAATGTTTTGAGGAGAGGGGAGGAAGAAGCTATGGTTTTCTTCAACAAGATATTTTACAATTTTTATCGTAGCATGCCATTGGAAATCCAGCCTTCCAAGATTGCTGCCATGGTGTACTATGTATCATTTTAGCATTCAGATCTTGTCCTTCTTTTGAGAGAAAGGAAATCCTCATCATTAATATGGTTGTTTGAAGATGCAGAGGAAGTCGAGGAGAACATTTGAGCTTGCAAAAGGATTCGAGACCAGGCTTACCTTGAAAATCTGCATGCATGGGAACAACAATAAGAATGTGAGTTTAATTCAGATTTGGGACATCATTTGATAGTTTTTCCATATTTTTCTATGGATCACGATGTACATCATGCTTATTATCAGTTTCCAAATCATTTTGAGCTTGCATTAAAGGATAAATATATAGATAACTATATATTCTTAGCTGATCATAATCATGATGCTTTAAATGTTGCTATACAATTATCATATGACCTTTTTTATGAAGAGGAAATTGTCATCCTTGATGATCAAGAGCTGCTCACGAAAGAACAGGAAGGCCATCTATTTTTAGGAAAAGAGGAATGTATGCATGGGTAGTTATCTTTTCTGAATCAACATATTTTTTATCTTGGTTTTGAGGATCCAGTAGCAGCTTTATTGGAGTCATATCTTTCAGATTCTCTGAAGATTTCAGATTTCATTATTTCACCGGTCTTTTTGGGTGAGTATGATTTTCTGAAGAAGTTTATATCACTGTTGTTATATTTTTGTTATTATCTATTGATCAGTGGCAGAGATGGGATTCTTTTAGTCCTAAAGTTATTTGAATGGTTGTTGTAGAAATTTGCATTTACTTGAGCAAGTTGCAGATCTAGTTAGAGGAAGGATAGCATAGGAAATAATCTCGCTTCCCAAACATTTGCTTTTATTCATTTGGCACAGTGTAATCAGATTTGCAGTATGAGGTTTGTTTGCATCAGGCTTATTAGTTTGCTTGAATAAGTGGTGGATTTTGGGAGTGTTACAAAGGTTGGTTGCATGGATGACTCCATAGCCCATGGATAAGGCCATTGGAACTGCATGTTCTTGGCAACTCATAGGGAGCATTTCATCCCCTGTGGAGCCAGATGTTATCACATAGAGTTGTGGGGGGAATCAAAAAGTCATTTTATTTTTTTTATTTGAGTCATAGGTTTTTTGTAGTTCTATATTTTCTTCCTAGAGTCATTTTTCAATATTCAAATTCTCTTTATAAACCCAATTCATTTTATCCCTAGTCTAGGATCTTGTAGTTGTGTTCTGGGTTGAGTTTTAGTCATCATGAGAAGGAGTGTTAGTTTTCATCAGTCACATCCTTCTAATCACGATCATCACCTTGACATTTTACTTCTATAAGTTGTGTGAAGTATCTCTAGTTGTTACTTTACCCGTTCATGCTATCAAATCGATTTGTGGTTTGAGGGTTTCCAACTCACTAGGAGAGTTTGAAACACACTCAAAGTACCCCCTTGATTCAAAATAATAATTTACTTATGAAATGACAGGGGTTTTTATTGTTTTCAAGGTTTATCTCTAACAGCTTTCAAGGATCATAAATTTGGATATCCTAACTATTTACTTGAAGCACTCAAAATCAAATTTTGGAGCAGGCACTGCAAACTGTGACTGGTGTTGTGAGCTCCACAGTGAACTAGTTCCAGAGGATAGTTGGCAGTTAGACCACTTGTAGGCATCCCTGTGCAAATCTGAAGGTATCAACATTCAACTCCAGCTCCAGGTACTCTATGAAATTTTCCACCTTTCTTTAAGGTCTGGAAAGGGATGGGTGGTTGTTTCTCTTTGTGGCACTGCAATCATGACTCCATAGCCCATGGATAAGGCCATTGGAACTGCAGGTTCTTGGAAGCTCATAGGGAGCATTCCATCCCCTATGGAGCCAAATGTTATCACATAGAGTTGTGGGGGGAATCGAAAAGTCATTTTAGTCTTTTTCTTTGAGTCATAGGTTCTTTGTAGTTCTATATTTTCTTCCTAGAGTCATTTTTCAATATTCAGATTTTATTTATAAACCCAAGCCATTTTAGCCTTAGTCTAGGATAGTGTGGTTGTGTCCTGGGTCGAGTTTTAGTCATCATGAAAAGGAGTGTTAGTTTTCATGAGTCAGATCATTCTAATCATAATCATCACCTTGAAATTTTACTCCCATAAGCTGTCTGAAGTATCTATAGTTGTTACTTTACATGTTCATGTTGTTGAATTGGTTTGTGATTTGAGTGCTGCCAACTCACTAGGAGAGTCCGCAACGTACTCAAAGTACCCCCTTGATTCAAAATAATAATTTACTTATCACATGACAGGGGTTTTGATTGTTTTCAAGGTTTATCTCTAACAACTTTTAGGGATCATAAATTTGGATATCCTAACTTTTTCCTTAAAGAACTCAAAATCAAATTTTGGAGCAAGCGCTACAAACTATGACTGGTGCTGCAAACTCCGTTGCGAACTAGTTGCAGAGGATAGTTGGTGGTTAGACAACTTGTAGGCGTCCCTGTGAAAATATAAATATATCAACATTCAACTCCAGGTTACCAAGTACTCTATGAAATTTTCCACCTTGCTTTAAGGTATGGCAAGGTTTGAGTGGCTCTTTCTTTTTATGGCACTGCAAACTGATGATTGGTGCTATGAACTATCTTGGATGAGGGTTGGACGTTTGGAAACTTGCAAGCATCTGGGTGCAAGTATGAAATTACCAGCATCAACCTCATAGCCATTAGGTACTCTATGAGATTTTTTGTCTTGTTTGGAGGTCAGGAAAAGAGTGTGGTCGCTTATTTTCTCTTGGCACTGCGAATTGGCTGAGAGGGGCTCCGTGAACTCATTTCCTGTAGCAGATGCATCTAAATATTTGATCATAAATCAAAAACAGTGATGTGGGGTTTTTTGCAATTTTTTGTTGAGGATCATGATAATGTCATTGACTTGATGTCCAAAGTTCAGCCTGACCCAATTTTTTATTCAAGAGAAATAATTAAAACACCAGTGCGCTGTAAACTGGCACTACAAACTCTTTGTTTTGCATAGTTGTTGGATATTCTCCTTGTTTGGAGGTTGCCACTTGTCAAGAAAGGTTCAAATGGTCTCCTAGGAGTTTTTTGTACATGAGGTACATGTGTTCCATCTCTAGATCAATCAAGATGACCTGTTTCGAAAGGCATTTATCATCATAGACACAATCCCAAAAAAATAGGAATTCATTAGGCTTTTGTTGGAATCTTTTGTAACAAGACTCCTAAATGGAGGAGGATCCTATGTAACTCCTTGGTTTCGATGTCCTTAGGGTAGATAGAGATTATTCACTATAAATGAAATGGTTTTTTATGAGATAAGGTTTGGATTCATGATCCAAGAGAGGAGAGAGATGGAGGAGCAGTTTAACTACTCATTTGTAAGCATGAGGGCCTATTGTAAATAACATTTATTCCATTAAAGATTCATGAGAGTTGTTTATCAGCGTGTCATCTTTGTTTTCCATTTATTTTGTTATCTTCTTGATTGGATAAATTGTAGATTTTGAGGATCAAAGACTTCCTTTGATTAACGGATCCCTGAGCAACAAAGGATCTATTGTAGATGGTATGTTAATCATTGTTTCTACTCAATCTTCTTTTCAATCTATTTTGCAGAGAGGATATATATTTAGTAGACATTCTTCTGATTGTTCACTTTCCTTTCTTCTAATCATCACCATATAAACTCTTAACCTGATATTTAGGTTGATTGCCTTTAATCTGCAGAGTGTTTTGACTCCATGCCCAATGGCAGATAACTTATTTACAGTCAACTTATTGTCCTCCTTCTTGTTCTTTCTTGCTGATCCACCCAATTTTAAATTGATTTAATTTTTAGGGTTTGATGGTAGGGGAGATACCTTTGATTTTAATATTGTCATATAATAGATATTTTGTTCCTGTTGTGTAAACCATATTTAAGACACTTTGTTTCTAAATCCTTACTTTTTGGTCTATACTTTGGGATTGCCTTCTGTGATTGACACCTCTTCTGAGTTTTCCTCATCCATATGTCACCTTGATATAAACAATTATCTATAAATTCTGATGGGTATTAGGCTTGCACTCATGGCATTCTGAGTGTGACTGTCAGTTCTAACAATGCCTTTTTCCACTTATCTCAACTATTCATGGTCTTTGTCCAATTATAGAATCCAATTAATTTTTATGGATTACGTCTCATTGGAGTCTAATTGCATCCATCTAGAACAAATCCGCACACAATGGAATTTTCACTCTCTCATCCACTTAATGATTTATTCTAGCACCTTGTTTCCACTGAGAACTCTAACACAAAGGGTGCAATGATATAACTATTCATAGAGTAATTCTTGGATACAATGCACCTTACCCACATATATGCATTATGGCCCTCTTTATTAGAACACTAACTTCTTGGAATCTCAATTTACCTTGTTGAACTTGAATGATACCTTAACTTTCTCCCTTCCTAGCCTTTGATCATATTGTGAAGAATCCTTGATATAAAAATATTTCTTTGAGTATCTCTTCTCATCCTTGATACCAAGTTTCAAACCCTTTTACCTATTATTTAAACCACTTTTCATATTCTCATGCTTTTCACCTCCATGTGTACCTACTACACATGCAATATCATGAATTCTTGATGGTATTCCTTACTCATCATACATATTTGATATGCACATATGTCATATAGAATTCTTTTCCCACATTAAAATTTCATTGGAGGTCTTCCATATTGCTCACTAAGTCTACATGTCTTGTTCTTGCAACTTCCTAAAGAAATCACATGCTCATTTCGAAGCACTATCCCTGACTTTTCCTCATATCTGTAGATTTATCTTGCATCTTCCACATATATATAGACCTAATTATAAACCTTTTATGTCCCATATGTAACCTTAATATTCTAATCAATGTGCATAAAACAAAATTTTCTAGCTAAAAACTATAATTTACAATTCTAGAAACATATGCACAATTTTTCCCTTTAAGGTCAGTAATCATGTTCCTTCTAATTTCCTTTGAGTTTAGTTGCTCAATTCACAATTCTAGGTGCATATCTGGATTTTTTTATCCTATATATTTCCAATGACTACTTTCTTGCTCAAATCTGATCTCTGAGAAGAAAGTTATAGTCATATGAATATAGCTAATTTACTCTTTTTTGTGCACTTTTTTTCCAGGTGCAATTTATCCCATACACCAACTTTTGTTACTTGTCGAAGTAAATCCATCAGGAACAAGAGAGAATTTTGTACGAGGCACAAATAATTATGATGACTTGGAATTAATAACAACTCTCAGGTTGTCAATCTAATGCTCTAGTAAAAAACTGTAGTAATCTGGAAATGACAACTTTGTCCTTTTTCACCCCTTATTCCAGACATAATTTTTAATGAAACTAGCTATCTCCCAAACTTTGCACTTCTGAGAAAACTTCACTAAACTAAATTTGTCTGGCTTGATGAGTATACAAAATTTTGAGTAAATACATTTTTCCATATTTTCTATCCAAGGACCCTTTTCCTCCTCTGAAAATCCCAAAAATCTCCAAAAAGTGGCCCGAAATAATGGATTTTGGCCTATTTCAGCATCCCCTTTCCAAACCCCTTAGAATCCAGCCAATTACTTTGCACAGTATCTTCATGTCTACTTTTATTACACTCTGTACAAGTCTCAACAGTAATTGTGCTCTAGCAACCAGAGATAATTTTAAGGATGGAAATTTATAATAAAATGTAGAAAACTGGGCTAATCTTACTAGCCCTTAATATGAAAAGTTTAAAATGTTTGGTGATATTTTTGTAAAAATATTCAAATTTATAAGAATTTTATACAGTTTTTATAAACTTTTGGCGATTTTTAAGGTAAAATAATTTTATTCTATGGAATTTGGGCGAATTGTTTTTAGAAAAAAATGGAAATTGGCGAATATGTTTTTGGGAAAACCATGGAAAATTAACCCATTTGTGAAATTTAGCCCATAAAATCATGTATGTTTGCAACTGAGCTTGACCCTAATATTTATAAACATGTAATTTTCATTTTCTAGAAAATCAATGCATAATTGGATTGTGACCCTCTTTACATTTCTGTATCACTCGATACTACGAAAAAAAACCCATAAATTGGTATCTTGTTCTGAATTATTCTTCTCTTGCTAGGGCCAAAATATGAAAATGGCTCCAGAGTTAGTTTTTTTTAAACTATAGGGAAGTTTTTCCTATGTGGCATCTTCGCTGACGTGGTTGCTAATGTGGCCTTCTAGGTCTACATGGAAACCTAAGGTGATTCCATATCATCCACTTAGCCACCTTGACCCTGCCTCGTTAGCCTTCATCACATTCCTCCTATTCTATCTCTCTTTACCTCTCTCTTCTACCTTACTTTTATGTTTACCTTCGCACTTTAACGTATGAATCATATAAAATAACTTATAATAGTACGGGACCCCACCTATATCGGCTGCCACATGGAACCACTATAGTGGCCCATGTCACCAATGGGTCACATCCATTCCTTACCTCCGAAATTTCTCATTGATTGCGATGATGGGTGGGTCTCATCTCATGCCCTTTACCTCCGATGCAAAACATTTCCTGCACCCAAGATCTAATAACGAAGATCGGGGGACGATCAACAATGGAGAATCTATTCCGCATCGCTAACATGCTCGAAGGTTAACACCTCCTCTACAATGTGATTCCGAAAAATCACCCTGATATGTGGCCTGCTTTTATTGGTTTTGCATTGCCAAGAATTTTTTTAAAACCACTCTTCCCAGCATGTGATGCCACTTACTGCTCAACTTCGATACCACTTGTGGTATCGAGCTGTCGCTCCACCCGTAGCCCCACCACCATGCCACTATCCTGAAACTGTGGTATTCCACATCACCATTTCCATGTCACCCACCATGTGGCCTCCACTTCATGCTGACGTCATGGTATGAAAAATTACTCAAATTTTCCAAAATTTTCAAAAATGCCTATTTTCAAAAATTTTCTAGGGCCATCATGAAACTATGTACTTAGATTTTCATGGCCAATTTCATCCCTGTGCATGTCAATTCAACCTATAGAACTAAAATTTGACACTCCCATGTCAAATTCTCCATGAACTTCATTATGGAAATTGGGGTTTTCACCCAATTTCACCCAATTTCTCCATGGTTGCTCTGTGATTATGAAATTTAGTTGATTCCAGGCCTAAAAATTCCCAAGCAAATGTTAAAAATGGGGATTTTAACCCCTGATATAAATTTCCTCAAATTCCTCATGAATTTGTCCAAATTCCACTGGAGTAATTTTGGACAAATAAATTTACATATATCCTATGAGCTTTAATTATGCAATTTAGCTTCTATGTGTTGAGTCTTGCCCATGCAGGATCGGTGTTGAACCTGTGGCTCTGATACCAATTTGTAATGGACCCAACCATCTAGTTTGAGTCTCTTCACTGCAGAAAATGAATTATCCTGCTAAATATGAATTTAAAAGTTCTCCATACATATAAAATAAAACCAATGGGCAATAGAACCATAAAAATTACAACAAAACAATACGTTGATTTACCCATGCATCCACCGCATTCATAAAAATATGAATGCATCCAATAAACAAAAAAAAACACACAACATTCAAATATCATTCACACAGTGGAATAATCATAATAAACACAATAGAAACTTATATGTTCATAAAATATAACCAATTGGTTGCATACGAAGGATGAACATCCCAAACATAGGCATTGTTTTTTTATTTTATCTCAAGAGCAGGCCACCCTTGAGCTGAGACTATGAGCCCACAATGACATCTTTCCTTCTAGCTTTCTATTGTCCACAAGTCTCATCAACCCAAAAAATAGGTTCTACTCCTACAACAATTTCAATCCCCCATCTCTCTCTTCCCCACAACCTGCACAACCCAAGGAATGTACCCCCTTTACTGCTCATAGTCCCTCGAGTAGTACCATTCTTTTATAAAGACTTCCAGTGCACTCAGTTGGCGAACAATCTCCCAGCCGCTTTAGGACTGTTCACAACAGCCTTTTCAAGGCTCTTAAGCCATTTCCTCAACAGGTAAACGCACTACAAGCTTACAACATGTTTTACAAGCACACGAGCCATATTTCCAGCATAAAATACAACCAAACAATGGTTTTCTTCAAGCATACCATGGTAGGTGCTCTTCCCAACATTTAGCTCTGCTCTTGCTGTCCAAAATTTGCATGTAAAAACTATCTTCTTTGGCCATACGAATTTTATTTTCCTCAAGCCAGTTGACTGGTCACTCTACCCAATGTTGATTATACTTCATCCACATGCTCCCCAATAACTATGGGATGTGACTCCTCACACCCACTTCTTACATGAAATAAATGATTGTCTTTGGGAACATTCAATCAACAAATAGAAGGTTATACACAAAAATAATAATTTAAGGAATTTGGGTTGGATTAATACCCATGAATATTTCCCTCTTGGACCCCTCTCTCTCGTGGAACCATACCCCCCCATTGTTTTCATGCTCTCGTATCGTAGCCAGAGATTTCTACTTTTATTAATCATTTCAATGTTCATAATACAGAATTCGACCCTCGACCATATTAATCAATATGGGTTATTTTCCCCAATCATATCGTCTCACCAACCTAATTCACATTATACAATTACATTACAATTTGCGAGGACTAAAATCGGGGATGTTACAACCATCCTCCTATATACAATTTCCTTGTGAAGGAAGAAGGCTTCTTTGACTGAAAGTGAAGTAAATTCCACAGACATTTCCGTGTGGAACATGAATATGAACTGAAGGGCCTATAACTTGCATATCTCCAAATAATAAAGAGCCTAGCCAAAGCCAATTGAATGATGTCTTTCCCATTTGGGTTTCTATGGTGAATAATGTCTCCATGTGCATTGATTTATCTCTATGTGTTGTTTGTTTTTTTTGTTAACTTTCATTTGTAGTATAAAGAATCTATTGTGTGTGTTTTTCATGGTCGCTCTAAAGATTTAATGGCTTCTCTGAAAAATTTAAAGGTTTTTCTGTTAGTTATTGAGCTGAGATTTCATTTATTTATGTAGTGTTGGAGGTTTCCTTCATATTTGCAATATTTTAATAGAAAATACATAACCCAACAAATATCTATCCTCCACCATTGATTGACTTTTGAGATTGGAGATCAATGGACATTGTTATTTGGCTATTGCAGTCTTGTAGAGAGTTTCTAAATTGGTTCCTTTTGTGAATTTGACTATTAGAAGTGGGAAAAACACCACTATGAATTCCAAGGCTGCCATGAGCTTCCTGTAGAGTTTTGGAGTGTTTATTTGCTCCATGTAGCTCACCGAGGACCAACTTACATCCTGCCAAACCTATATAGGTTATCCCACAACCAATTCATCTGATTTTCCAATATCTACAAGTAGTACAACCATTTATTTACAGAGTGGAAGGTCATACACAACATGGTGGATGACCCTCTCTCTTTGTTACAAATGTTGAATGGTGGTTGTCTCTAATTTCAAGTTTGATTTTGACATTTTTTGGAATGACCATCTCCCATGTCATATGAAACTTCGTTAAATGAGATATGACTAACTTATTCTTCCGTGTGTGTGGAGTTAGTGCCCTTTTCTTGTGTGCCTATTGATTGATATATTAAATTATATTGGAGATGAGTTAATCATAAGAGAGCTTGGGTTGGAGTTTGAAGACAAATCAATGATAAGAGAAATGGATTACAATAGTTTGAAATCTATTTGGGATTCTGTGTTGGTGAAACAAACTAGTTATAATCCTACCATTTACAGATCATGTTTTCTCTAAATTTTGACCTTGCACTGAATATCTTAACTTCAAATCCTTTAACTTAACCCAATAATAAATTATATAAGTCCCTTTAGCAAGTAGTTTCATTTATTTTTTTCTTCCTCCTTGGATTTGTTGGGACATTAACTATTTTATAGAAACCACTATTGTAACATCCTGCTCTTGCCCGCACTGAGCGAACTTATTCCTTGAGGACACTTGCTTGCAAGTGATTTGTATTATTATACTATAGGGAATTTGATTATGATTATGAGGCGTTATGGATAAGATGACATGTTATTTTTTTGTATTGATATAGACAGGTGCTATTGACTCGGTTCTCCTAAGTGTGCAGGATTTTGGACCTCGAGGATGTAGAGGCATCAATGAAACCCTTGGACTCTAGATCGAGTCAGGGAGTGGAATATTGGTGTTTGACTGTTGTATATATATGACTTATGTGCATCTGATTAGATTTTATGATTATGGATTTTATTTCTGACATGATTCATTGATGATGCAGGCTGACGATAGCTTGCCGACGAGACTCACATGTGGAGTAAAGGGGTCACGCACAATAACTAGAGACGTTGAAGGAGAGGTGTGTACAACAGCCTTGCCACAGCCTACTAACACTCCTTTCGTGGCTCAAACTATAGGTTAACAATTACCTAGTTCGATAAGACCCACAATGTCGTGAGGGAAGACTGTGACAGTCGCTCACGATGATTCTAAGGGGCGTGCAATAAGGCCAGGGCATTATTCCTTAGAGGCCCTTAGTCTCCCACAAGATCACCTGACTGAGTATTGACTCCAGGGGTTTTTGATGTCTACCAAGTCAATCAAGAGGCGAGTGGCACCCTTGGAGCACGTAGTGTGTCCTAAAGGGAACATCACGCAAGAAAAATGGAAAGAGGCGAATGGCACCCTAGGAGCATGTAGTGTGTCCTGAATGGCACGTCACACAAGAAAAATGGAAAGAGGCGAGTGGAACCCTTGGAGCATGTAGTGTGTCTTGAAGGGCACATCGCGGAAGGAAATAGAATGAGGCGAGTGGCACCCTTGGAGCACGTAGTGCATCTTGAAGGGTGCATCGTGCAAGGAAACAAAATGAGGCGAGTGACTCCCTTGGAGCACCTAGTACATTCTGAAGGGCACGTCGTGTTGTTAACTAATAAGAGAATAAACCTAGATGGCCTTAGAATGAATAACGTGATAAGAAAGATTTAAAAACAATCTCCCTAATAAAATGTCTCCCAACCTCGAAAATTAAAATCTAGGTCTAAAGTAATACTTGTGGTAAAATAATAATAATAATAATAATAGTCATTAAACATGTGACGAAAAGGGGGTAATAAACTTGATTAAATTATTAAAATCGAATTATTGAGGGATTTAAAATTTTAAAAGGTAAATGTTTGTTTTGTTACACATGCTAATTAAAATTTCTTAATTAAAAAGAAAGAGGGGAAAAAGATAATTTTCTACACTTACTAATTTGAGTTTAGATAAAAAGGGAAAGAGGGAAATTTAAAAGAATTAGGAAACTAAATGAAAAAGGGGGGGAACATAAATAAAAAGGGAAACATAAAGAAAAAGCAGAATGATCAACTTAGCAAGGAATCTTTCCTTTAAGAACTTTATAAATTGAACTCAGCTAGTAAATTAGTAAGGGGGAAAGTCATTAAATTGTGTAAGGGAATATGGGGACACCTAGGAGCAATTCTAGGAATGCTTTTAGGTGGGTGAGGGAAATAGGAGTAATTAAATAATTAATGAAATTAATTTCTGGTGTAGCAAAGGGGATGGGTGACTCATGTATGGGGAATATTTTTTTGAATTAAATTATTGAACAATAAATTAAAAGGGAATTTGGGAAACAAGTGACATAGAAATTATATATAAAGGAGGGAGGAGGAGAAGGACGTGATCTTCTGTTATGCATAATGTTACATTGCAGAAATTTAGACTTGACTGACTTAGCTTGTGTGAGTTGGGATACCCAGCTCGGTTAGGAGTGGTAGCTCAGCCTTGCGAGGTGAGCTGGGATCTAGTTGTTCTCTAGTTAGTGCGTGTGGCCCCTTTGCAACTCAGGGGGCTAAGGGGGAAGAAGAGTACCCCTAGCGTTGGCTGGGAGGTACCGGTGAAGTCTCATCAGTCGACAAGTGGGAGCTACATGGAGTGCGTGGGACAACGACTCAGAGATGACAACTTGGGCTATGGTGCTTACTTTTATTCTGTAAGGTAGATTATTATTGACCTTATGCTTTCAATTCTGTACTTTTAACTGTGTAAAGAAGGTGTTGGACTTAGAATTTTAATTGAAAACTTAATTTCCCCATAGCCTTAAGCTCATTGCTAATTTTGTGACTGTCCTTTTGGTTTTAATTGATTTTCATGAAGATTTTATGCCCAGTCTTCGTCCTCATCCCTAGTTCATTAGTCCAAGCCTGAGAAGTTGGCTAGGAGGCGAATTGGGGGTCATCACTTCGGTGCATAGTGACCTATAGCTTCTAATGCCCTGCTTTTTTGTGCGTGGATGATGAACAGAGGATAGTTCTGCCCAGTCGTGTACCCCCTTCTTAGCTCTGCATTGGTTGTTCCTGGTTGAGTGATTGTCTTGCACCTTGTTGAAATTGAATACCTCTGCGTATTGTTTATCCTTTTCCCCGCGAACCGCTTAATATCCTCTGCATTTCCTTGGGTTCTGCATTTTGATATATCACTCTTGCATTCTAAATGATCTCGGCATGTGATCACTGTGTTTATTTAATCTCTGCATTTTCACCCACTTTTACCCAACATTCTACCTACTCTCTTTGGCTTCTTGCACATAACGATTGTAATTAAAATTTCGCAACAACTCCCTCTTATACTCTGCAATCTGGATACGTAACCACTACGAATTATGTGGCTCTTTGTCAGCATTCAACCATGAGAATCCCTTTTGCAATTCAATGTAATTCGTTGACGAATGTACCTGGTGAATTTACCCTTAGTTATTACATTCTTCAGACTGCGATTTACTACTTTAATGACTGAAATTTTTCCCTTTGTTGGACTGCGATTTTATTGATAAATATCAACACCATTCTTATGTTAAAACTCTGTGATTTATGAATCATTGCCAATGATTCAATAATGTGGTTGATACTGCAATTTTATTCTGTAATTCATTACTCTTGATGGTGAATCTTAAGCTGCGATTTTTACTGCTCCTCTGACTGTGATTTTACTCTCCCTTTGATCTGCGTTTTTTTTTGGGACCATTTTTTATAGCGATTATATTTCCCCCTTATTGTAAAAATGACTTGACCTAGCAAATTGTATTAAGAGACAACGAATTGGTGAAATATAGACTAGGATTCAGTATCACCCTCACAGAAATTTATGTAACCATAGACAACGAATTTACCCACTATCGCGATGCGTTGCTTATGTTGAGACTCAATGCAATCATGTCTTGTTGTGGCCATGGTTTTTACCTCTGTGTCATCATAACTTTTACCAGCCCATTCTCAGTGTTGACATCTTGCGTTTAATGTGGTGACAATGAACTTATGCTTGTGTTGAGTAGCAGAACTGTTGTTACTCTACGTTTCCCTGGGATAGCGATTTAAATTTTTAACAGTGATTTATAACTGTTTTGAGACCTAGATATATCTATTGTGATTCTAGTAATAGGATTTTTATAATAATGGGTGACAAAGAATTTATTGATGAATGCGTGACTGTAGATTTTTATGACAACTTCAGTTATTTTAAATATCATTTTCAGTTTCAGATATGACAATGATCAACAATTATGACAGTCTCAATTTATTATTATGACAACGATAAGAAGTTGTTTTAGTATTAGATGTCATTTGCGATAGATATCAGTTTCATATATCAATACTAGTGAGTAGTGTTATACACTTGATATATACATTATTGGATGTCGAATTTAATATATATATATATATATATATATGGAAAGGACACTTAATTTACCTTGAATGTGTTCTTGGATTTAACTTATTGATAATGGAATCCTGCACATGTTGATCTTTATTAATGATTCATTATTAAGTAGTTAATCTATCCTTCTTCGTGTTAGTGTAAATTCAACTCTTAACTTAGGAAAAATTTATTCCTTGAGTGAAGATTGGGAATCCTTTTTTATTATTGTCTAGTCTTAATTTAGGATTTAATGATAATTTCCTTAGACGTTTTGCATTCTAGGTTTATGGATTCATTGTTTAGTGTTGAACCAGAAGGGTAAAAGTGTTGATTAAGTGAATTGATAAAACCCCCTTTTAAATGGAATGGTATATCGTTCCTTGAAGTTTGTTGTGCTTAAATTTTAGATCGGTCAATTACTATGTGATTGAACAATTTTTATGATGGTTAATGAAATCCACCTCGGACTTTGCGCCATAAAAGGCACCCACTTGAAAAAATCCTAGTGAGAAAAATAGAAATCCCTTGGTTAGTTGCACAAATTTAAGTCTAAGCGATGTCATCTGCGTCTTGTCGACCCGTTGCTTGGGGGCGTAGGTGTCATATTCTTGTCTGTTATTTTGGCTCATAGCGCGTTGGATTTATCTCGATTTCTTGGTCCAGATAGGTTGTGTTGCACCAGGGTTATCATCACACCTATCACTTGAAGTTGGTATGAGTCCTGTTGAGGGGATCATGGCGCACCCTATTGGATAGAGGAAAATGATAATTTGGTTGGAGTTTGTTCTTTACATGTGGGTGTTGTTGATTGTTGTAAGTTTCTATTGGCGCTATGGTTGAATGCCTTCATGCGTTGGATCCGCGTGCCATAGTGGTTCTAGTCACACGCCAGCAAGGTCGTTGTGTCGGATGGTGGATGTTGTCCATTAGATTGTAGGCATCGCCATGTTTGTGTCAGGCGGGTAGTCGTTACTATTTGTTGATTTACGCATGTTTTGTCCAGTTGCTCTTGGTGCTAATGCGAGGAGTCATAGTTGTATGTTGCCTGATCTGCGTGTGGGTGTTCATTACCAGGTTGTGTGGTTCAATTATTATCGTCGTTTCCATCCTACCTAAAATAAAATAAAATAAAAATCCACTTTTCGCTTCACTTGTAGTTGTAACGATGGGGTCGTTACATATGGTATCAGAGCGGGTTCAACCCTGCGACTGTGGATCGCCGGGCTTTCCACTACAGTAAACTTGTGAGTATTAACCCTTGCATTAATTAAAAACCTTAACATGTCCATGTGGTGATCACATTTAGAGGATGCCTCAGAGGTTTGCAACGTGGTGTCGTGGAAGGAGGTGCAATGCCTCCAGAAGTTCCTGCACCCTCGGAGTTGAACCCCCAAGGGGAAGAACAAGTCCTTGGGATGGATTCACTTGTTGTAAGGGATGATGATGATCTGACAAGGGCCTTCCAAGTAATGTCAAAGATCCATGATTCACCATCAGTAATGAGATGAGGCAAGGGCACTTGTACCCCTGAGGGTCCACAACGTGCCCTATCTAGTACCGTTAGCATCCACCGAGAACTCAAGAGAGTTGAGTTCTCGATTCCATGAGTGTCGTGGATGCATGTGTCATCGACGCACGGTTGTAGAGCAAGACATTGTTCTTCACGCTTCACGATTACGACCTCCAACATGAAGGTCCACATGGTGGTCTTTCAACCAAAGGGGAGTGCTCTTCTTTGGTGAAAGACGATCATGCCACATTTCAACATGGTCATTGACGACGTGTCATGGGAATTGTTCGAGTAATGGTTCTAGGAGAGGTATATTTCTGAGGAATTTGTTGAGCGTCAACTCAACAAGTTCGACGCCTTGCGACAAGGAAGTCGCACGATGCCCAAGTACGAGGCCCGTTTTGGAGCTGCTTCGGTATGCTCCACACCAATTTACCCAGAAACTTAAGGTCAAGAAGTTTGAGTTTGGTCTTATTGTTAGAATTCAACTTCTACTTCAGGTACTAGGAATATGTTGGATCATGTTGTCATTGATGCCAATGGTTTGATTATTTGGGAGATTGTTGGATCATATGGTTTGGTTGATGTCATTGATTGATGTCAAGTAATTGATTGATATGATGCCCTTGATGAGAATGATATATTTCCAAGTTGAAACCAATTGATAAAGATAGGTCATTGAAATGGAGGACCCATGCTTGTATGTAGAATAATGAGATGAAGATCAATGAAGTTGTTGGTGAAACTATCCTAGATGGATAGTGCTTGACATGCCATTTCCGGTGGTATGTGGAATGTCACATAACTCCTCACAGTTTGAGAGTTATGGCATTTTGAAGTTGGAGGACCCCCATATGAAGGCTTGAAGCCCCAAAAGGTCAAAGAAGTAAAAGTGATTGAAAAGAAGATATCATTATTTAAATGATAAAGTAAAGTGACAAAATCAAGAAGGAATAATTAAATGATAAAGTATTGGAGAACTTTCTATTCATGGAAAGTGGTTAACCCTAAAATAAGGAAAATAGGTTAAGTGACCTAGAAATGGGTTAAGTAACCTAAAAATGGGTTAAGTGACCTAGAAGATGAAAGTATAAATAAGAAGCTAGGATCTCTTGTAAAATGTACATTTTGGTGAGAATCCTTGTGGATCAATGGAGAGCTTCTTGGTAATATATTTTGGAGTATTGATGGAGAGCTTCTTGTGAGAGAATCTTATTGTTGTAGATATCTTAAGCATGATTGAAGATCTATTCTGAGGAAGAGAGCAAGAGGAGGATCTCATGGACACATCAAAGTTTCAACAATGTCAGAGATCTTGACGGAAAAAGTCTCGGAGTCACAAAAAACCCTATTTTTTGATGCCCACGTGGGTTGTATCTATATAGGGTGCGTGTACACATGGTCTAGTTGTGCACAGGGAGTGTGGACTGAATAACCTCATGGAGATTTGTGTTTGAGCTGGTGCCAAGCTCTTGGATGATGAGGCAGGTTCCAGATCTGCATTCTATGGCCTTAGATCTATCACTAAGACACTGGTATGGTTACATTATTGTCTTGATAGATGCTATTGTTTGATATGTTGTGAATGATTAGGGAATTCTTGGTATGGCTTCTATGATGTGACTCAATTTGGCTGATTTGATGGATGGAGTGAGCAAAACTCTTGTGATTCAGTAGTGACATGATTGCTATGGTATACTTGTTGTTTATACATGATTGAGATAGCATTCATATTGATTTGTTGTGGAGCATGAGAAAGCTATTGGAGAGCTTGGATGTATTGTGACTGGTTGTGGGTCAGTTTGGACAGTGGAAGACAAAAGAGTTCTGAGCATGTGAAGAAAAGAAAAACCCTAGTTTCTTAGAAGCAGACGCTTGTTGCATTATACACTGCCCGCATTCACACGCGGGCTGTAGTGAGCCAGAGCACGTTCACACGTGGGTTGCACTACTGACAGGTCACGTACCTGTTGACAGATTGATATCTGTTGAGGATTGTTGCCTCGTCTCAGTTGATGTTGAGGGTGTAAGCTGAGTCTTGCATATAGATCTGGTGCTCTTGTAGAGTTGTACTCTATTCAGTTGTTACTGATAAACCCAAGGATTGTAGTCCGTAATAAAAAGAAAATTGTACATACGTCTTGTGTTCTTTGTGTCCATTGTGATGATGACTTGTTGATGATATATTGCTGATATATGTTGTTGATATGTGCTCACATATAATTGATTATAAATGAAAGAAATGGATAATGAATAAATGTTGAATGCAAATTGATAAGTTTTTGTGCAAGAGGGAAGTTTTGGGAAAAAGAGCCCCACACTCATTCACCCCCCCCTCTAAGTGTGGTAGGTGTGTCCATCAATTGGTATTAGAGTAGGCCTTCACTACAAGCCTTAACAAGCTTGAAGGAGATCCATAGACACACAAATGGATAATGAAGTACCAATCCTTGATAAGGAAAACTATTCTACTTGGAGAATAGAGATGAGAGTGTATTTGAAGACAATGGGAGCAGCTATTTGGAAGGAAACCATCGGTGGATATGTTCTGTTGAAAAACAAGTCAAATTTAGTAGCTCAAAGGGAAGGAAATAAGAATGATGCATTGGCTCTCAAGACAATTCTTAGTGGAATCTCAATCCCTATCAAAGAGAGCATGGGACAATGCACTTCCGCTAAGGATCTATGGCTAAAGCTAGAGGAGACATATCAAAGTAAGGAAGAGAAAGAAGAAATTGAAGACCACTCCATCAAGATCATCAAAGGTAAGGAATCATCAAAAACTCTTGAATGCATTATTTCTAAATGTGATTTTGAAAATATTTCAAGTGAATATAAATAATTAAGTGATGATAGCACAAAGGAATATCTTGAAGACATTTCAAATGAAGGAAAATAAGTATGTGTTGATGTTGGCAAAAAGGAAGATCATGAGGATATTTCAAATGAAGGTAAAGAACACTCTAAAGCCCTTGATTACAATGATGATGATGATGAATTTTTCTCTACAAGTTAAGAAGAATATGTAGATATAGTTTGTGTAAAGTTTGATGGTATTTTTCCCATGAAAAGAATAGAAGGAAATCTATTAAAACTTCAAAAGAAAATAGAAGAGGGTTTATATATGTATAGGAGTGATCATTTTTATACACACTATAACTATCTTTCTGATAACATAAGAAGTTTCTTAGGAGGAGTCAAAGGCACATCTTGAAGTTAAAGGGAATGCTCAAAGAACAAGAAGAGAGTTCTAAATTAGAAGAAAAGGAAGAAGAGATCACAAGACTAAAGAATGGAAAAGAAGACATGAATATAGATGATGAGATTAGTAAAAGTTTTGAAACTATTGTCCATCTCAAGACCCAAATTGAAGAAGCCAAAAGAATAGAGGAACTATTGAAGATTGCAAGATACCAGATATATAAAATATGCAGAACAGAAACGAAATGCTAGAAATGACAGAATAACAGTAAAATATCAAGCATAATCTTCACAATACACAGAAATGATATACGAAATAGCAACAGAAATAGCACTTTGAATCAGATAGCAATGTTCACAGGCCTCTTCGAGGGGGAAACCTCCAATTCGAGCAGCGCTCTGTTACAATAATATCCAAGCTAGGGTTCTCATACACTCGACTCCTATTTATACTAAAAAGAAGCATCTAGAGGAAGATCCTTCTAGAAGTGGAAGCTTCTATTAGGTCTTCTTACATCCGCCTTATTCTATTTTATTGAAAGGTCTTATAAATATTGACCTTTGTTACATCCGAATACATTGATCTACCTATGTGCGGGTTAGGACCTTAACATGTCCGCCCCCTTAAAAACAACCTTGTCCTCAAGGCTTGAGATGTGGAAACTGCTGCAGAATGGTAGTTGGTTCCCAAGTGGCATCTGCTGGAGTCATATCTTTCCACTGTACGAGCACTTCCTTG
>JASDQU010010253.1:109168-139418 GCA_032191745.1 Picea mariana
GGTACATGATGTACTTGGTGGATATATTGTTCATGATTCTCTATTTCATTGATGACATATATTTTGTTTCATGATGCATGGTATGGCACAAGTTTGATGCATGAACAAGTCCAAGGATCATCCTATGGTAGCATATTATTCATCTTGCAGAGAAGATAGGGGGAGACATACCCTTAGAGGGAGTCATTCTTCTTCCCATGATTCTAGGAGGAGATATTTATCAGATGAATACCTAGAAAAGAGACCTATATTTGAAGAAAGAGCACAAAAGCATAATTCCAGGGAGGAGCGATGGTCACAGGGGCAGTATGTTTGATGTATTTTCAGCACTACATCAGATTGATATCCCTTGTTCAAAAGGGGAGAGATTATATAGCGACAACAGACAGGGGGAGGAACCCCAAGAGGAGAATGGCCCTTTGCCATTGATGTCAAAGGGGGAGAGATAATCACATTGATGTATTCTCATGGTAAGATCACACAATGGTATAATAAATAAGATAATCACATTGATGTGATTGATGTCAATTGATGGGGAGAGATTGATGTGGAGAAATAGTCACATTGACTAGATGTAGAGCATGCCTTGTCTACATGTTGACATCAATATTGGTAATTAGAGTTGACATCAATGTTGGTATTGCCATCAATGCCAAAGGGGGAGATTGTTGGATCATGTTGGCATTGATGTCAATGGTTTGATTATTTGGGAGATTGTTGGATCATATGGTTTGGTTGATGTCATTGATTGATGTCAAGTAATTGATTGATATGATGCCCTTGATGAGAATGATATATGTCCAAGTGGAAACCAATCGATAAAGATAGATCATTGAAATGGAGGACCCATGCTTGTATGTGGAATAATGAGATGAAGATCAATGAAGATGTTGGTGAAACTATCCTAGATGGATAGTGCTTGACATTCCATTTCCGGTGGTATGTGGAATGTCACATAACTCCTCATAGTTTGAGAGTTATGGCATTTTGAAGTTGGAGGACCCCCATATGAAGGCTTGAAGCCCCAAAAGGTCAAAGAAGTAAAAGTGCTTCAAAAGAAGATATCATTATTTAACTGATAAAGTAAAGTGACAAAATCAAGAAGGAATAATTAAATGATAAAGTATTGGAGAACTTTCTATTCATGGAAAGTGGTTAACCCTAAAATAAGGAAAATAGGTTAAGTGACCTAGAAATGGGTTAAGTAACCTAAAAATGGGTTAAGTGACCTAGAAGATGAAAGTATAAATAAGAAGCTAGGATCTCTTGTAAAATGTACATTTTGGTGAGAATCCTTGTGGATCAATGGAGAGCTTCTTGGTAATATCTTTTGGAGTATTGATGGAGAGCTTCTTGTGAGAGAATCTTATTGGTGTGGATCTCTTGAGCATGATTGAAGATCTATTCTAAGGAAGAGAGTGAGAGGAGGATCTCATGGACGCATCAAAGTTTCGGCAATGTCGGAGATCTTGACGGAAAAAGTCTTGGAGTCACAAAAAACCCTATTTTCTGATGCCCACGCGGGCTGTATCTGTATAGGGTGCGTGTACACATGGTCTAGTTGTGCACAGGGAGTGTGGACTGAATAACCTCATGGAGATTTGTGTTTGAGTTGGTGCCAAGCTCTTGGATGATGAGGCAAGTTCCAGATTTGCATTCTATGGCCTCAGATCTATCACTAAGATACTGGTATGGTTACATTATTGTCTTGATAGATGCTATTGTTTGATATGCTGTGAATGCTTAAGGCATTCTTGGTATGGCTTCTATGATGTGGCTCAATTTGGCTGATTTGATGGATGGATTGAGCAACACTCTTGTGATTCAGTAGTGACATGATTGTTATGGTATACTTGTTGTTTATACATGATTGAGATAGCATTCATATTGATTTGTTGTGGAGCATGAGAAAGCTATTGGAGAGCTTGGATGTATTGTGACTGGTTGTGGGTCAGTTTGGACAGTGGAAGACAGAAGAGTTCTGAGCATGTGAAGAAAATAAAAACCCTAGTTGCTTAGAAGCAGGTACTTTTTGCATTATACATTGGCCGCGTTCACACACAGGCTATAGTGAGCCAGAGTGCGTTCACACGCGGGTTGCACTATTGACAGGTCGCGTACCTGTTGACAGATTGATATCTGTTGAGGATTGTTGCCTCATCTCAGTTGATGCTGAGGGTGTAAGATGAGTCTTGCATATAGAGCTAGTGCTCTTGTATAGTTGTACTCTATTCAGTTGTTACTGATAAACCTAAGGATTGTAGTTCGTAATAAAAAGAAAATTGTACATACATCTTGTGTTCTTTGTGTCCATTGTGATGATGAATTGTTGATGATATATTGCTGATATATGTTGTTGATATGTTCTCACATCTAATTGGTTATAAATGACAGCAATGGATAATGAATAAATGTTGAATGCAAATTGATAAGTTTTTGTGCAATAGGGAAGTTTTGGGAAAAAGATCCCCACACTCATTCACCCCCCCCTCTAAGTGTGGTAGGTGTGTCCATCAGAATATTGGACCGAAGTAAGTGTGATGGATTGTGGGGAGCTACATTACCAGCATTACTACCCAGAGGAAAGGGTCAGAGCATATGGATCAGTTGGACCCACTACCATGTGAGTTTTGGGCAAGGTCCATATTCATGCAGCAGTGAATAACCACCAGGAAGAGCACCAATTGACTGAGCTCGAGACGTCAGGTACCGTTGTTGACCAGACCTTTAGTATTTGATAGATCTCGGTGCTATCGAGAGTTTCATTTTTGGTGCAGTGCTAAAAAGGATTAAGTTGAAGGCAATCAAACATAATGAGTTTATCTTTGTAGAGATGGCTTTGGGAGCCAAATAGAAGGTTGGAGGAAAGGTTATAGGTTGTTCCCTTAACCTGGGAGAGTTTGTCACCAGGGTCAACCTGTACGTCACGATATTAGGATCTTATGACGTCGTAATTGGTATGAACTAGTTGGAATTGCATGAGGCGATACTCAACTGTAATACAAAATGGTTGAGCTTGGCCAATGATGAGGGACAAAGATGCGTGATTGTAGGATGAAACCATGGATTTTTCCTGAGGTTCATCTCTTCCTTGCAGCTACGGAAGAGCATGCATAAGGGATGTAATATTTATGTGATCCTTGCGTTAAACGAGAAGGGAGTAGAAAAAAGTCTAGAACACCTTCCGGTCGTGAGAGAGTTTGCAGAAATCTTCCCGTAGGAGTTACCTGGTATTCCGTCGGAGAGGGAATTAGATTTTACCATAGAACTAAAATCGGGGACTGAACCAATATAGAGAATTCCTTTTCGTATGTCGAACCCAGAGTTACAGGATTTGAGAATGCAACTGAAGGAGTTGCTTGACCTAGGAATTATATGTCCAAGCATGTCACTGTGGGGTGCGCCTATTGTTTTCATACGAAAGTAGGATGGGTCTGGGAGATGCTGCATTGACTACCATCCATTGAACAGAGCAACGATCAAGAATCAGTATCTGTTGCCAAGGATTGATGATCTGTTGATCATATGAAGGGTGACTTTGTTTTCAAATATCAACTTGAGATCAGAGTATCACCAATTATGGATCAAGGAGGATGACGTCCCTAAGACCGCCTTTAATACGAGGTTTGGTCGTTACGAGTTTACTATTTTTCCATTTGGAATGACAAACAACCCAAGGGTATTTATGAGTTTGATGAACGGGGTGCTCCGCGAGTACTTGGACAAGTTCATCCAAGTATTCATTGACGATATTCTTATTTACTCTCAGATGATGGAGGAGCATGATGAGCACTTGTGCTTGGTACTACGGTGTCAGCGAGAGCACAAATTGTATGGGAAGTTGTCCAAATGATTGTTTTATCAATCAAATATTCACTACTTAGGGAATGCCATCTCCGACAAAGCTATCGTTGTGGATCCAACAAAGGTCGAGGCTATTATGGAATTTCCCGCACCGATGAATGTCCCAGAAGTGCTTAGCTTCATGGCTTTAGCCGGATACTATCAACGGTTCGTCGAGGTATTTTTGATGATAGCAAATACGATGACGAAATTGAAGAAGAAGAAGAAGAATTTTGTTTGGACCGAGAAATGTGTGGAAACATTTCAGAGGCTCAAAGAGTTGTTAACAACAACATCGATATTAAATTTTCCTGGCATGGATGCAGACTTCTTGGTATGCACTGACACATCCAAAGAAGGCTTAGGAGGATTCTTGATGCAAGACGATTGAGTGATCACTTACATCTTGAGGAAATTGAGAAGGTCTGAGGAGAACTATTTGATGCATGAATTGGAGTTGTTAGCCATTGTATATGCCTTGAGAGTTTGGAGACACTACCTTATTGGATGAAAATTTGAACTAAAAACGTACCACTGTGGACTACATCACATATTTACGCAAAGCGACCTGAACGCGTCACAATGACGTTGGTCAGAATTTCTTAGTGAGTACGATTTCAAGATTAATTACATAAAGGGAATAGTGAAATGAGTGACAGGTGCATTGAGTCGGAGACCATGCATCTTTTTAGTGTTGCCTCTTCAGACGAATCTACATGAAACGATTCTAGCTTTACAGTGCAACAATGACTGGTACAAGGAGGTCAAGGATTTTATCGAGCAAAACACAATGATGGTACCGAGATTTAAGGGATTTACTTTGGACGAAGATGTAATATTGAGATTTAAAAATTGAATTTACATACCACCAAATGACGAGTTGAGGAGTTTGATCCTAAACGAGGATCACAGATCAGTGTACATGGCTCACCCAGGAGTCACGAAGATGAGGGCGGACCTTAAACCCTTATTCTTTTGGAAATGAATGAAGGCAGACATAGTCAACTACGTGGGAAAATGTCTAGAATGTCAGAAGGTAAAGGTTGAACATATACATCCAACCAGATTACTACAGCCACATGCTAATCCAGAATTGAAATGGGAGTTATTTCGATGGATTTCATTGTTGGATTGGCACTGAAGGCAAGGAGACAGGACTCGATTTTTGTCGTAGTTGACACTCTGATGAAGAGTGCTCATTTTATTCCGGTGCATATGACATAGCAGGCACCTGACATAGCTAGAGTTTTCATCAGTGATATTGTGAGGCTGCATGGCATACCTAAGAGGATTATATATGATCGAGGATCGGTGTTTACTAGACAATTTTGGACTAGTTTCCAAGAGGCCTTGGGAACCCAACTTAACTTTAGTACTGTGTATCACCCAGAGATTAATAGGAGACCGAACAAATGAACCAAACCTTGGAAGAAATGTTGTGCATGTACGTGATGGACCAACAGAAGCGTTGAGAACAATTCTTGCCACTGGTAGAATTCGCTTATAACAACAATTACGAAAGAACCATTAAGATGGCACCCTTTGAGTTTCTTTATGGGAGACCATGTTAGACACCTTTGAGTTGGGATTGGCTTCAGGATAGGGTCCTGGTGGGACCGGAAGCAATCCAAGAAATGGAATATTAAATGAAAACTATAAGACAAAGGATCAATGAAGCGTAGGATCTACAAAAGTGTTATGTCGATGTGCATCGTGTCGACCGTAGTTACGATGTGGCAATCAAGTATTTTTGCGGCTAAAACCGCATAAGAGTTTGATCAAGTTTGGAAAAGGGGATGAACTATCTCCTAGGTTCGTGGGATCCTACAAGATTGTGGAAAAGAGAGGCCCATGGCCTGTTGACTAGCCTTGCCTGATTCTTGAGGCGTATGCACTATGTCTTTCACGGCTCTGTTTAAGACATTATGATTAGTGATCCTACACATGTTTTGACTTGAGCACCTTGCGGGTGTCAGATGAGGGTGCGCTCACGACTGAGTCGATCCGCATCCTGGATCATTGCATTCGATAGCTATGACGTCGAATAGTAGATCAGATCAAGGTCTAGTGGAACAATTATAGTCCGCACTCAGCAACCTCGGAGAACGCATATGATATGCGCCAACAGTTTCCATTTTTATTGGATATATAGACTTATGATACTATGATACACATTGTTTCGGCACTTATATACTGTGAAACTTCGGGACAAATTTTAGACCAAGAGGGGGTGTATGTAACATCCCGCACTGAGCGAACTTATTCCTTGAGGACACTTGCTTGCAAGTGATCTGAATTATTATACTATGGGGCATTTGATTATGATTATGAGGAATTATGGATAAGATGACATGTTATTTTGTTGTATTGATATAAACATGTGCTATTGACTTGTTTCTCCTGAGTGTGTAGGATTTTGGACCTCGAGGATGCATAGGCATCGATGAAAACCTTGGACTATGGATCAAGTCAGGAAGTGGACTATTGGGGTTTCACTATTGTATATATATGACTTATGTGCATCTGATTAGATGTTATGATTATGGATTTTATTTCTGACATGATTCGTTGATGATGCAGGTTGATGATAGCTTGTCGACCAGACTCACATGTGGAGTAGAGGGGTCACGCATGATAACCAGAGAAATTGAGGGAGAGGTGTGAAAAACAACCCTACCACAGCCTACTAGCACTCCCATCGTGGCCCGAACTGTAGGTTAACAATTACCTAGTTTGATAGGACCCACGATGTCGTGAGGGTAGATTGTGAAAGTCGCTCACGATGATTCTAAGGGGCGTACAATAAGGCTGGGGCCTTATTCCTTAGAGGACCTTAGTCTCCCACAAGATCACTTGATGGAGTATTGCCTCCATGCGTTTTTAATGTCTACCAAGTCATTCAAGAGGTGAGTGGCACCCTTAGAGCACGTAGTGCATTCTGAAGGGCACATCACACAATAAAAACGAAAAGAGGTGAGTGGCACCCTTGGAGCATGTAGTGCGTCCTGAAGGGTATGTTGCACAAGAAAAATGGAAAGAGGTGAGTGGCACCCTTGGAGCACGCAGTGCGTCTTGAACGACACATCACGCATGGAAACAGAATGAGGCGAGTGGCACCCTTGGAGCACCTAGTGCATCCTGAAGGGCATGTCGCATTGTTAAATAATAAGAGAATAAACCTAGATGGCCTTAGAATGAATAACGTGATAAGAAAGATTTAAAAACAATTTCCCTAATAAAATGTCGCCCAACCTCGAAAATCAAAATCTAAGTCTAAAGTAATACTTGTGGTAAAAAATAAAAATAATTATAATCATCATTAAACATGTGATGAAAAGGGGGTAAGAAGCTTGATTAAATTATTAAAATCAAATTATTGAGGGATTTAAAATTTTAAAAGGGAAATTATTTTTTTGTTACACATGCTAATTAAAATTTATTAATTACAAAGAAAAAGGGGAAAAATATAATTTTGTACACTTACTAATTTGAGTTTAGATAAAAAGGGAAAGAGGGAAATTTAAAAGAATTAGGAAACTAAGGGAAAAAGGGGGGGAACATAAAGAAAAATGGAAACATAAAGAAAAAGAAGAATGACCAACTTAGTAAGGAATCTTTCCTTTAAGAACTTTCTAAATTGAACACAACTAGTAAATTAATAAAGGGAAAAGTCATTAAATTGTGTAAGGGAATATAAGGACACCTAGGAGCGATTCTAGGAATGATTTTAGGTGGGTGAGGGAAATAGGAGTAATTAAATAATTAATGAAATTAATTTATGGTGCAAGGAAAGGGATGGGTGACACATGTATGGGGAGGATTTTTTTGAATTAAATTATTGAACAATAAATTAAATGGGAATTTGGGAAACAAGTGACTTAGAAATTCTATATAAAGGAGGGAGGAGGAGAAAGATGGGATCTTTTGTTATGCGTAATGTTACGCTGCAGAAATTTAGACTTGACTGACTTAGCTTGTGGGAGTTGGGATACCTAGCTCAGTGAGGAGTGGTAGCTCGGCCTTGTGAGGAGAGATGGGAGCTAGTTGTTCTTTGGTTAGTGTGCATGGCCCCTTTATGGCTCAGGGGACTAAGGGGGAAGAACAGTACCCCGAGCATTGCGTGGGAGGTACCGGTGAAGTCTCATCGGTCAGCAAGAGGGAGTTGCATGGAGCATGCGGGACAATGACTCGGAGCAGACGACTTGGGCTATGGTACACTTACTTTTATTCTACAAGTTAGATTACTATTGACCTTACACTTTCAATTCTATACTTTTAACTGTGTAAAGAAGGTGTTGGACTTAGCATTTTAATTGAAAACTCAATTTCCCCATAGCCTTAAGCTCGCTGCTTGACTTGATTCCCTTGGCATTCGATCCTTGAATGTTGTGACTGTCCTTTTGGTTTTAATTGATTTTCATGAAGATTTTATGCTTRGTCTTCGTCCTCATCCCTAGTTCGTTAGTCCACGCCTGAGCAGTCGGCTAGGAGATGAATCGACGGTCGTCACTTCGGTGCATAGTGACCTATAGATTCTAATKCCCTTCTTTTCTATGCATGGATGATGAGTGGAGGATAGTTCTGCCCAGCTGTCTACCCCCTTATTATCTTTGCGTTGGTTTTTCCTGGTTGAGTGATTTTCTTGCGCCTTGTTGTGGTTGAATACCTCTATGTATTGTTTATCCTTTTCCTTGCGAACTGCTTAATATCCTCTATGTTTGATCTATGTGTTTGCTTGGGCTTTTCATTTTTATATATCACTCCTGCGTTCTAAATGATCTCGGAATGCGATCATTGTGTTTACTTAATCTCTGCATTTTCACCCACTTTTACCCAACATTCTACCCACTCTCCTTGGCTTCTTGCACACAACGATTGTAATTAAAATTTTGCAACAAATCCCTCTTATACTCTGCAATATGGATACGTAACCACTGCGAAATCTATGGCTCTTTGCCAACATTCAACCACGAGAATACCCTCTACAATTCAATGTAATTCGTTGACGAATGTACCTGACGAATTTACCCTTAGTTATTACATTCTTCAGACTGCGATTTACTACTTCAATGACTGCAATTTTTCCCTTTGTTGGACAACGATTTTACTGATAAATCTTAGCGCCATTCTTATGTTAAAACTCCATGATTTATGAAGCATTGTCTGCGATTCGATAATGTGGTTGATACTGTGATGTTATTTTTTAATTCATTACTCTTGATGGAGAATCTTAAGCTGCGATTTTTACTGCTCCAATGACTATGATTTTACTCTCCTTTTGATCTGCGTTTTTTTTTGGGACCATTTTTGACAATGATTATATTCCCCCCTTATTGTAAAAACAACTTGACCCAACGAATTGTATTAAGAGACAACGAATTGGTGAAATCTAGACCAGGATTCTGTATCACCCTCACATAAATTTCTATAACCATAGGCAATGAATTTACCCACTATCGGAATGTGTTGCTTATGTTGAGACTCAACGCAATCATGTCTTGTTGTGGCCACAATTTTTACCTCTGTGTCATCATAACTTTTACCAGCCCGTTCTCAGTGTTGACATCCTGCGTTTAATGTGGTGACAACGAACTTATGCTTGTGTTGAGCAGAAGAACTGTTGTTACTCTGTGTTTCCCTGGGATAGCGATTTCAATTTTTAATAGTGATTTATAATTGTTGTGAGACCTAGATATATCTATTGTGATTCTAGTAATAGGATTTTTATAATAATGGATGACAAATAATTTATTGATGAATGTGTGACCGTAGATTTTTATGACAGCTTCAATTATTTTAGTATTAGATGTCATTAGTGATAGATATCAGTTTCAGATATCAATACTAGTGAGCGGTGTTATACACTTTATATATACATTATTGGATGTCAAATTTAATATATATATATATATATATATATATATATATATATATATAATATATATATATATAGATATAGATATAGATATAGATATAGATATATGGAAGGGACACTTAATTTGCCTTGATCATGTTCTTGGCTTTAACTAATTGATAATGGCAGCTTGCACATGTTGATCTTTATTAATGATTCATTATTAAGTAACTAATCTATCCTTCTTTGTGTTAGTTTAAATTCAACTCTTAAGTTAGGAAAAATTTATTCCTTGAGTGAAGATTGGGAATCCTTTTTTATTATTGTCTAGTCTTAATTTAGGATTTAATGATAATTTCCTTAGATGTTTTTCATTCTAGGGTTATGGATTCCTTGTTTAGTGTTGAACCAAAAGGGTTAATCTATCCTTCTTTGTGTTAGTGTAAATTCGACTCTTAAGTTAGGAAAAATTTATTCCTTGAGTGAAGATTGGGAATCCTTTTTTATTATTGTCTAGTCTTAATTTAGGATTTAATGATAATTTCCTTAGATGTTTTGCATTCTAGGGTTATGGATTCCTTTTTTAGTGTTGAACCAGAAGGGTAAAATTGTTGATTAAGTGAATTGATAAAACCCCCTTTTAAATGGAAGGGTATATCATTCCTTAAAGTTTGTCATGTTTAAATTTTAGATTGGTCGGTTACTATTTGCTTGAAATTTTTTTATGATCGTTAATGAAATCCACCTCGAACGTTGTGCCATAAAAGGCACCCACCTAAGAAAAGCCTCGTCAAAAAACAAGAAACCCCTTGGTTAGTTGCGCAAATTTAAGTCTGAGCATTGTCATCTGCATCTTGTCGACCCATTGCTTGGGGGCGTTGGTGTCATCTTCTTGCCTATTATTTCGGCTCATAGTGCGTTGGATTGATCTCGAGTTCTTGGTCCAGATAGGTTGTGGTGTGCTAGGTTTATCGTCGCACCTATCACCTGGGGATGGAATGAGTCATGTTGAGGGGATCATGGTGTGCTCTATTGGATAGAGGCGAATGATAACTTGGACATAATCTATGATTTCCGTGTGGGTGTTGTTGATCGTTGTAAGTTGCTATTGGTGCTTGGGTTGAACGCCTTCATGCATTGGGTCCGCGCTCCATAGTGGCTCTAGTTATAGGTCATCAAGGTCATTGTGTTAGATGGTGGATGTTTTCTGTTACCCTGTAGGCATCGTCATGTTTGTGTTAGGCAGGTATTCGTTACTATTTGTTGATTTACACATGTTTTGTCCAGTTGCTCTTGGCACTTGTGCGAGGAGTCATAGTTGTTTGTTGCCTTATTTGCGTGCAGGTTTTCATCACCGGGTTGTGTGGTTCAGTTGTTGTCGTCGTTGTCATCCTACCTAAAATTAAAAAAATAATTGCAGTTTTTGCTTCGCTTGTAGTCGTAACGATGGGATCGTTGCAACTATTTACTAATCAATATCTCTTAAGGATTAAAATCATTCCAAAACAGTAAATCATAATGACAAAGTAAATTCACTATGATGTTCCCATTTAGTCATCTAAATAACTAAGGAATATGGTATCCTCCTAAAGTATGAGGAATGAAAAAGTTTACTTCTTGTACTTTGTCATGATTGCTTATTTGTGCTCTCACTATGTAGCTCTTACTTGAGGGTAAAATCACTTCCATTAGAGTCTTGAGATACTTGGATCTATAAATTTATTTATCAAATATCATTTAATTTGATTCATCAAGGAAAAACAAATATGTATGAAATTGTGAAAGTGGTAAACAAAAGTACAACCATTTTATGAAATGCAACAATATGCCATTTTTTCAAACTCTTACAATTGTTAAAAAAAAATTATGGGATATTTTTAAATATTAATATCTCTCTGCAATTGTCTTATTGCTACTCTAGCTACTATATAGGTTTTAACAGTCTCAAGTGTCCATATGCATGAGGAAATGAAATATATTTGAGTGCATTAATTCTGATTATTAATTCTGAAATGTCATTTGATTTTATGTATGGACCACATTTGCATTTCTCTTAATTAAATTATTTCCTTGTAACAATACATGGAAGAAAAACATCGGATTATGTTTAAGTTGATATTTCAAAGGAGAATATGTTAGTTCCTATGGAGAATTATTCAAGATTCAGATCTCATGCAAAGAATTTGTCACTATTATTTCCATGTTTTGAATCTGTTAGTTCCTAAATTATTTACATTATTATTAGATCGTTCAATAATCACAAAAAACACTATAATAATAATACATCTTTATACAAGAGAATATTTTGTAAATGGTTTTCTTCCTATTGATTTCATTAATTTGGTTTTATATGTTTGTTAATATTCTAGTTTCATTCCTTTGGTTTTTAATTTATAAGTACAAATAACTAAAATGTATTCTTGAAAAGTGAAAATGATTTGTATTTCTCTTGTGTAAAAGTAAGAGTTACAAAGTTGATAATCACAACAACAAATTAAAGACATTATAGTCACACAAAAGTAATTGGAATTTTACATACAAAATATTTAATTGTTTTTTCAATTCTCTTTTTGCATATTACCATAGCCTTACACATTCCTAGATAACTAGGTTGGGACTATTCTAGTTTGGAATTTGAATATGGTGGGTTAGGAAGTAATCTATAAGAAAGAGTTCATCCCTAGCACAAATTGTTTATACTATCATCATTCTAGGGAAAAGAAAATGGAATCTCGGGAAGAACTTGTCTATATTTTCTATAAAATTGGAGAGTTAAGAATTTGTCCAAACTTTCAATTGTATCAAAAACAACTAACCAAACAATTTAATATCTACTATAATCAATAGCTCAATCAAAAATTTATTTTTCCATCACCTATTTCTAACTCCACACATCTCAATCAATAGCTCAATCAAAAATTTATTTTTCCATCACCTATTTCTAACTCCACACATCTATACATATAGCTTGAATTTTCACCATAAATAGCATATCATCTTCCTTTGTGACATGCATACATTATCTATAATTACTCTTAAATTCTTATTTTTCTTATTATGTTTTCTCTCATTGGATTTTATGTTGAAATCTATGATGAATATTTGTGACATGCATACAATATCTACAACTGCAATATGATGGTATGCAATGGCTACTCTTAAATTTTCATTTTTCTTATTTTGTTTGCCCTCATTGAATTTTATGAGGAAGTTTATAATAGGTGTTAAAAATATTCACTATTATAAATCCATTATATTTTTGCATTAGCATTTAACCATGCATTTTTTTGTAATTTTTTGTAATTAATTGGTATTATAAATCCATTATATTTCTGCATTAGCTTTTACCCATGTATTGTTATGTATTGTTTTGTAATTAGTTGGTCTCTTTGTCCCTTTTTCAACATGTTTAAATGAACATTTGGTTTACCATAACACTTCATTTTATACAAGAAATTGTATTCCTTATACAAGGTATGTTTGTACACCATTTATCTAGGTATCACATGTCTTCACTCAACCTTCACGTTGGATGGAATATAAAGGTTGAATTTAGTGGATACAATCTATCCCAAGCAAAATAGTACGTGCTGTTAGATATTATCAATTTCATAATTTTCATTTATTACGATAATGGCAAGATCGATATTATCAATTTCATAATTTTCATTTATTAAAATAATAATAATAGTAAGATACCTTATTTTTTGAGTTTTATTAATGAAAAAACTTATACTATGGATTTGTATATCATTGTTCTTTTGGTTTCTCTCTAGTTTGACATTTGAAGATAAATACGTTTTCTAATCTTTATTGATATAGTATTTTACAACAAATTATTTTATTTTAAAGGTTTTATTGAAATGGATTAAATTAATTTTTACTATACCAATATGTTATATATTAAATGCCAATGTGTTATATATTAAATGTTAATGGCTTCCCTCATATTTATTTGTATATTGTTTCATGTGAGTTTAGTTTCTTTTAAAAATAAGAAACTTTAAAGCTATTTTCTTTAAAGTTTATTGTACAATTAGGTTTGGTTAAGTTATAAAAGGTATATATTTTAATATAGATATAGATTGGAAATGAGAAAAATATCACGTTGTCCATGATGCAATGAAATCTAAATTTGGTAGATATCATCATTTCAATCATGGAAATGCATATAATTTGATGGACATTTAAGCTTGAATTCAATGCAAGTTTTGGTTGGATGAGTTAAGGAGGATGTGGAAAATGGTGATGGAGTCTCACCTAGGCCCAGTTTTTTTCATTGCAGACACAATTTAGGGTGATCTATCAAACAAGAATGAAACTATAGAATCCATCATTTTACTTGTCTCGAGCTAAGGCTATGGTCGACTTCACAATTGCAAACCAAAATGTTATACAATAAAGTTAAACACTCAGAATTCAAACATAATTAGCTAAAGGGAAAGATATTTTCTCATCAAAATGGAAAAACTTCCACCTCTTATCAATCCTAGCATTGAACAGTGGTTACCCATTTCAATTAAACCCCATATGCTATATATTTGTATTTAAGGGGTCATATACATTTGCATCCCCTAACATAGAATACTCACTATGATCAGCTTGCTTCTAACAACAAGATCAATGTTGCTCCTTCACATATCTTACTCAGATCCATGAAAACCCTTGCTAAGCTTAAATCCATTTTCAAGTTTTAAATCTAAATAAGAATCAAACCCAAAATAATTTTTTTCCTATCTAAGTTTCCCCACTTCATATTGGGGTTTAATTTAGCATGATGTGACCTTAACCTATTGATGTAATCAGTTCTTAAAATAAAATCTATTGATTCATTACTTCTTAATTTTCTCAAATGGTTTACCTTGGTGATATCCACCTTTGTCTCAATCTTCTTTGTCAATCCAAACTCATTTTTTGTCAAATCCCTCTTCACTCTACAAATTCAAAATTTCTTCTTTATATGCATATACTTATGCATATGCTTGGACTCTGGATTTTGGTCTATGAACCATGCAGTGAACTCCCTCTCCTAAAAAATTCCATCTTGTAGTTGCTTGAATTTGTTCCCAACTCCACAGAGAGTTGTTGACCATCAATGGTACCACATTAAAATATTTTTGGTCTCTTTCCACTCATTTTCCTTGTTATGGTATCCACGTGAATCTACTTACTTTTAGCCAAGGACTTGAACTAGATGCATTGCTACAGATGCCATGACATCATGCAAGATGTCAATTAGAAATTTGTTAAAAGATGGCAATATATTTATTTTCTTATGTTTTCCACATGGAGTTCTCCATTCCTCACCCTTCATAGAAATTTGTTAAAACATGGAAATATATTTCTTTTCTTATGTTTTCCACATGGAGTTCTCTCTTCCTCACCCTTCATCTTCGTCTAATAGTGGTTAGACAACCTCAAACACTCACTGCTTGTTGTTTTAATGACCAATGCTACTTCTGTCAAACAAATCAAACCAAGGTAAGTAAATAAATAATAAGTAAAATAAATAAATTATTTTATATCCAACACTTAGCAAACTCTACATTCTCAGAAAGGTTTTGACAAACACTTGGCAGGTAACCAATATAACACTAAATCTACAAGAAACAACCAAAATTATGTGTTATTCAATTTATTGGTTAAAATTGAAGACACTTAATTTTCATGTATGAGTATTTCTAAGAGGTACATTAACACCCAATTTGTCCTTTACTAAACTCAGTCTATATTCAAAATCTATAGAACTCGGATAAGTTTAGAATTTGTATAAAAACAAAACCTAGATTTCCAATCCACATCCAAATCGAGTTGATTGTTTTTTTGAAACGAAGAAGATGAAAGACTATGAAAATGGCAAACTTTGATTTCATAGAATGCAAGAGATTTAAATGCATACCGTACCAAGATAAAACAAACCCATAACGGATGGGTTCTCTATTATTTTTAAAATTCAGATGTAAAAATTGTAAAAAGGTTACATAAAAGCTATATATAATATAATACTTTGTATTCAAATAACTTGGTTAATCTAAGCAGAACGAAAAGGAACCCATGGGAACAAGGAATCCCCAATTCTGGATACATGATAAAAAAAGGACATTTTGAAATCAGGGGCAATGTGGTCTTTATTAGAAAGTTTGTCGAATATGAACTTTTATTGCTAATGTGTAGAAACTACAATGAATTTAGTTATTGGACTTATTCATGCTCATATATTTCAAGTGTATTCAATGTTAGTTTTATGGCATACTTTCAGGATCCTTTCCATACTTTGTTAAAAGCAATAAAGCATAATTAAACATAGAATCATATCAATAACATGATTAATATCTTTATAAATCTATAGTGACTACTTATAAACAAAACCAAATTAAAAATACATTACAATATGAATACTAATGAATTTATACCTAATTGATAAGTACTCTTCTCAGTTTCAAGTTTCAAATATCCTTCACCGTTGTCAACTCTCATGGTGCTAACCGGTTTCCTCCCAACCACACTTAGGGAAAATTTCTTTCCCTGAGACCTACAAGCTATGTGGACCCATAAACAATATTATTTGCATAATGTACTCAACATAGATTTCTTTACCATCCATTGGTAAGCATCTAGGTTCATAAAGGGAGTTTTCCTTCCATATTCCAGTTATCATTAAGATAAGTCTTGTTAGCAAAATTTTTGTAGCATGTCTGATTCCTCCGGGTTTCCCTAAACAATGAATTTCTCCATCAATTTATAAACCCCCTAATGTTGGCCACCTTGACCCCCTCCATGCAAAATTTGCCAAATTTTCCCTTTATTTTATTTATTTAATTCTTATTATGCATCCCCTTTCTCCATGTGTCATTTCCTCCTTTTTCTCTTAATTACTTTTTTTTCTTAAATAATATTTCATTTTTTATATAAAATATTCATATTTTGAAGATTCCCCTAAAAGTGGGTAATTACTTTATGAATTAATTCAACCATGAAATCTTTAAATTTTTCCTTAGATTAATTCGACATCTAGAAGAATTCAATTGTTGGGGAGTAAGTTCATCCCACCTTACTGCATGCCCCCAATCATAAGAGAATATATTATGCTATTAGAGACTCCATGCCTTAGTTGAGACTCCACGTCTCTATTAAGGATTTACTAGCTATGGCCCACACCCATCTATTGGCAAGTTGGCAAGGCTTGCCATGTATCCTACACATGCAATGACCATGCATATATCACAAAGGTCATCAGCATATAAGCAACATAATAATTAATTGTACAATATTACCAGTTACCCTGGACGGATATTCATTGTTTGACTCCCAATATGGAGTTTTTCCAAAAACCATATCCACCTTTGTTCCCTCGGGTAACTAATGTCTTGCACCACTGAAGTCATGTCACAACACATTCATATAGATATAGATTGTAATAAATATAATAACAATGAAATTCAAAGGATTCCATTAAACTTTCATGACATTTAATTTGACTTCCATATCCTTCCTCTTCCTTTAATTAACTTCCTCTCGGAAGTCTTGCAGATCCTTCACCTGACACAACTTACACTTGTTCACATCATAAGTAATCATTACATGTTCAAGCGCATATCAATCATAATGTATGTGCTAATCTATTCCACAACTAAGACCATGCAATGCATCCTGTCAATCAAGTACATTCCACCAGTCATATATATACAACACAATTATAAACATGGTCACTAAAGCTCTTCATTCAAACCTCAGATTGACCCCCTAACCCTTTCTTAGTGACCCCCTAACCCTTTCTTAAGGGAAATATAAGCAAGGATGGGCCTTACTGTTAGGCAGAAATATTATCGTTTAATTCCATTGTAGTACTTGCCCAACTATTTAATTTTTCAATCCGAGGTTCATAGGCTTACAAAGCACATGCACTATATATGCAGGACTAAAGTGGAAGTAATCTAATCTAAATTGTTGAAATGAAATTAATCTAGGAAAGCATCAAAAGACTAACTAGGAAAGCAGGAAATTGCATAAGGGAAAAACAATACAACATGTTAAGAGTTGAACGACAAATGACATATGTGATCTCACACAATATATCAATCTCAAATTATATTACAAGCGTCAAATGAAAAAGCATGAAAGAATAACAAAGTTAAGAATCCCCTTCTCCTAATTACAAAACTAAATTATGAATTACATGACCTCTTATGAATAACATCCTCCAATTATGAATAACATGATGACCCTCATGAAGAGATAACACTCTCTTATATACATGAGTGTCATAATTTACAGATCCACTATTCTCTCAACCACTCTCAACTACTTTCCCATTATGACAAGATATGAGCCCTTCAAATCCTCCATACATCTCTCACATATCTTAGATAAGATATGCCAACCAAATCTTCCATGATCTTCTCTCTTGAATATGCTTGAATGATTGTCCCAAATATTCTTCAAATCTTCAAAGTGAAGATGAGATTCGAATTTGAGGCTAGGTGGTAATATTTGACTTTGTTGAAATCTTCAAATATGCCTACACTCATCATAAAACTCATCCGACCTTGATATATAATGAAAATATGTTAATTTCTAATATTTAATCACAAATTCACTTATAATACTAAAATGAATAAAATGGAAAATAATAATGTGAAACCCAAATGTATGTATGGAAATGGTATGATAAAAGGTTAATGGGATTATGAAATGTAAGGAATAGTGAAGGAAAAGGTGGATGAAAATATGACATTTCTGAGGCCCAACATACCCCCCAACTCAACTTGTTGCATGTTGATGCAGGAGCATCGCCGACTCATCAGGGAGCATCGACCAAGACAAGCGAGCCAGCATGAAAGATAACGAACAGCTGGACAAGGCCAGCCGAAACTTTTTGAAATTTCATTTAAGATGATGCGCCAATGTGTAAATAAACCATTTATGGAAAGCGCCTTTGTATATTATAATGGACCTTGAGCCTTTAAGCTCTCGTCCTTTGGTAGATAAGGCATTTAATAGATTTAATGCTGGTAGATAGATGTTTAAGACTAGATTAGACAGTTTTAGAGTCCGAGAGGGAAAACGGATATAGACACCCTCCTTTGTATCATTGTAACATTAGAAGCATTCAGAAGCATTCAGAAGAGAAGAGAAAGCAGAGAAATTGTTAAGAACGCCCCTGTACAGATGTTATTGAATTAATAGAAGACAGTTCTGATTCAATTTCATGGTTGGTGTTGGTTCTCTGGGTATGTTTCCATGTGCTCATGAATGTTTGTTTTTATGGATATGCATTTGTTTTAAATATGCTTTGTATGTGGTTTCTTAGTTGAATTGAAATCTGTGAGAGAAAGAAATTAGTTTCAATTGTTTCTCTATTCTGAGCCAAGAGATTCCTGCAAGGAGTGCAGTGGAATTTGTCCACAAGGAGTGCGTGACTGCAGGGTTCAGATAGAGAGAACTTTTGTTCTAAGTTCTCCGAAGTGTAAAATTTGGTAGAGCCATGCAGGGGAAGTGCAGGCTGAATTCGAAGTCTTAGTGACTAGTCTGAGCAAAGGGAGGCATAGACTGTTGTTGCCAGAAGTGTACAGAGTCTGGAAGATTCAACACTTTGAGCGTTGTTGAAGGTTAAGCACGAGAAGTGTGTGCAAAGTCTCTGAAGGAGTCAGAGTTGACAAGCTCGGGAGGGATAGTTCCTTCGTGGTACTGTGGAGACGGACCCAAGCGAAGGTTCAAACAGGAAGGAGCTTTAGAGCGAAAGAAATTCCTCAAGGAGGAGGAATCGACGGCCATTTCTCGCAGGGAAGATTCGCGAAAACCCACCGACCGTCAGATCTTGGAAAGTTGCGCGAGATTTAACTCTTAGGCGCAGGAGGATTCCAAGAGCCATCGGGGATTCAGCCCTCAGAGTTTGTGGAGGTGAGAGTTTCATACTAATCGAAATCGTGATTGGCGATTTCCCGAAGCCATTGGAGCCGTCGATCACTTTAGTGGCAGGTGGCACAAGATTCCAGAGAGTCGGGATTCGGCATTCAGGACTTCCCAGTGCAAAGAAACTGCGACGGGTGAAATTGTGATCACGCGATTCCCGATAGGGCGAAGAGAGAAGGTGACATTGCAGGAAGAAAGCGCACGTGTGTATCGGAGTTCGGGGTTCGGGAATTCATAGTGCAAGTGAACCGCGACATCGCATGTTTCGATTTCCCGATAGGGAAATCCCCGACAAGCACGGAAGCGTTGACCTTTCACCCATCGGGGTTCAGGTTTTGGGTTAACATGAGAACCGTGCCCACGAGTTTCGCGATATCGCGAAACCCGATTTCCCGACAAGGCAAAGGGGAGATCGCCGAAAGGAGATTTCTGTGGGTATTGAAAACTTCTGAAAGGAGTGGGAAGAGTTCTTCAACTCTTCGGGCCTGAGTGAAAGAAGGTCCTGGTGGAAGCGGGATGCGAGGGTGGTGTGTGCTGCATCACATGTCCTCATGCAACCATGCATGGATCTTCTTAAGAACTTTTGGCATTTAAACTATGGCTTTGATTGATGATGTCTTTTTAATAAGGAATATTTCCAGGATTTGAAATACATGAGTAGCAACATGTAAAATACATGTGTAACAGCATGTAATACATGTGTAACAACATGTGAAATATGTGTAAAGTTATGTGAAATTTTTCTTACGGTTGGTTCTTGTGTGACAACCATGAATACAAAGAATGTTGGTTCTTGTGTTAACAACATTCATTTCACTTATTGATTTTCTTGCTAGAATAATTTAGCCATGTACTCACTGGAAATAATAAGCTATCAATGTGCATAGGAGAGCATCACTGAGTATACAAAATCCTTTTCTTTATCTTGATGAATCATGCCAATATGTATATCAATCGAAATGTAACAAAGTGTCATTGGGAAAGAAAATTTGATAAAAAGTAAATGAGATGAAAAATGGAATACTAGTAGTGAATAGGTAGTGAATATATCCCCCCCCCCCCCCNAACTGAATCGATTGCATGCCCTCATGCAAATTAGTGTAGGTCATGGAAGGAAAGAGAGCATGGCGAGGAAATTTTCCAAAATATTCAAGTCGACATATAAGGAATTGTGTGATTAAATCTTAGAAAAGAACATACCTCCACTTACCAAAAAAGTAGATGTAGCTATTGCGACTGCTGGATCAAGAAAACGTGACTAGCGTTGTAGCTGCAACTGCTCTAACTGCTTGAGCAAATAATATCTGAATGTGACTGATGGAAGATGGAAGGTGTTACTGTTGCAAGGTCAGGAAAATGGAACTGCTAATGCAACTGCTTCTGTAACTGGATCATGGGAAGTGAAGGAATCTGAACTGCTACTGCTGAATCATGAGAAATGTGGAAGGCAGAGAATATGGAACTGTGGTACTCTCATATATCTGAAATCAAACTATTGCAATTGCTGAGGGGATCATGAAAAAGTGTAAAGTATTCACCTGCTACAAATCGATGGTACAATTCTAGTCATGCGAATAAATGTGTCGATGTTGAGCATGAAGAGAAACCATTGGATTACCGTCCATTGATGAATGTCATTAACCAATGCAAGACAAACTCACCAGTTATGTCAATGAGTGTCAAGGTACCCGAGTACATCTTGTGAAGTGCAAATAGATGGGATGATGTCGAGCCACTTGCAAGATCTAACGATCAAGGGACATTGATGTATTCCCATGATTTCTAGGGAGAGAGCTTGTCATTAAGGCATGCAAGCTTCTAGGTACTCAAAAGGAACTCTAGTCTATATCCCAGATAAGGTGTCAAGTTCGATGGGGCAAGACTGTTGAAAGGTGGGACTTAAGGAATCCCACATCAGTCAACGCGAGTTTATAAAAAGAGTGGTAGGACTATAGATGTAAATATCTCAGTAGCAATAGGGTTTATGGCAAGGAAATGTAATCATGGAAAGGGGGTTTGTTTTATTCAGAAGGAAAACTAGAAAGGAAAAAATGAACTGAAAAAGATAAAGGAGTGTATGCGATTCAGAAAAATAAGCGTGTGAAATCGTGAAGGATAAGGCAATGGAATATGGGTGTCAATACCAGGATGACTAATCAGCCTTGAAGGAGAAATGGGATAGTGTCTCAGCATGAAATTTGGCAAAATGTTGAAATATGGGTATCGCAGCATGGTGTATCAGCATCATCGTTGTGTAACAACAAACATCAAGATGCGCAAAAAGTTTTTGTGTAACAACAAACATCAGGATGTGCAAAAGTTTCAGTGTATCAACAAAATGTTGTTGTGTATCAGCGAAATGTTTCTGTGTAACAACAAACATCAGGATATGCAAAAAAATTATGTGTATCAGCAAAATGTTGTTGTGTAACAACAAACAACAAGATGTTTTTGATGAGTAACAACTCCTTTAAGTTGTCTAGCAAGGTATGTGTTCTCTGAAGAATTTTGTGATTCTTGAAAATCACTTCAGCAGCAAACTGTGATCATCTTTGATCCTGAAAAAGCTTAGTACAAATCTTGCATGAAAACGGTGAGATTTGCAAAAAACATATCAAGCAGAAATAAGTGTAAATGCGGCAAATCAAAGAAAAATATATGTTTTATACTTTTTTCCATTGGGCTTGTTTCGCCATTGATTGTTGTCAAAGTTACTTCAATAAAACAAATTAGCGTTGAAGCGTAAAATCATGAGTTCGTATTGTTTTCAAGAATATCCATTTGCAATTTTAAATTTTCTAAGTTTTTAGGTGTTTTTATATTTTTATAATTTTTTTTTTTTTATTGTTTTTCTTTGTTTGTTTTGTTGTTTTTGTTTTATAATAAAACAAAAGAAAAACACATATATAAACAAAATTAATTTTTGTTATTAAAAACTAACAAACAAAGAAATATTAGTTTTCTATTTTTTTTTTCTTTTTGTTAAGTTTTATTATTTGTGTTTCGTTATTTTATTATTAATTTTTTTTTTTTAAGTTCTGTTTGTTTAACAAACCCTAAAGAAAAGAAACACTATATATGATTCTATAAACTAGGCACAAGTGCAATAATCCATTTCTATACAAATTATCATGAACAAAAGCAAGATGTTGCCCTTTACAAACGGGAAACAGTACAAGATCCAACTTGCAATAAATTTGTTTTTAGTTGTCTTCAATTGTTGATCTCTCAATAGAAAGAAAAACTTGCCTGTTTGTGATCCAAAATACATACAATTATCTTGCACTTTTGCAAAACCAATTGCAGTAAAAATTATTCGAGGAATTGTCTTATGAGCAACAACCACTTTTCTGACAACATGTTGTCGTTTCATTTGTACAGTAGCAGGTCTACTGCTATTCATGGAAGGATGACGTGCCATCCTGTTCTTGATCTCAGCAGCCATTTTCATGAAAGCCTGCTCCACATTAGTGGCATTCTTTGCACTTGTCTCCTAAAATGGAATGCCAATCTCATACGCAAATGCCTTTTATTGTATCATAATCAACTGCAGTAAAATCACATTTGTTTCCAACAAGCAACTTGTTGACATTATCACTTAAATGCCATATTTTCCTTCCAACACATCTACAGCTACTGCCGCCCCTACAATCAATGGTGTTGCCATTTCTACAAAAAACAAATCACCAAATCACATGGAGACAATACTCGCTCGCTTTTGATCATGCATAGCAATCAATATTGTTCAACCATTGCTTCACATTATTGAAACTCTCCTGATCAGTAACATCATAAACCACAATGATACCATGGGCACCACAATAATAATTTCTTATAATTGTTATAAGGTGGAGCTGAGCAAGTGCTGGAAACAAAAGAGATAGAGGTGGGTGTAGAACGGGATCAAGACCACATCAATTACATGTGCTTCATGACTTCTTTGGCTTTGTTGACAGATTGGGCCTTGCGGCGAAGGAAATCAGTGTCCACCAATACTCAATAGAGATTTGAGAGCATTAGCAGAAAATAATATGTTTTCTTTGGGTCCTCTATGTGAAAATGTGCATAGGTTTCATTCCACCGTTGAATTAGGAAGTATTGGGCACTCTCTGCGGTGGAATAAAATGCTTGTTCAAGGTCAAAATTTAAAGGAATAAAATGAGGAGAGTACTATGCATGATATTTAATGTTAGCTTCCACCTTTGAAGCTTATTTGGTTGTAGGATGAGCCACAGTTGGAACAGTAGAAATATTGTCTTTCAAAGACTCATTGTCCTCAGCTGTCGGTGCCATAGCCCTAGTCTATGCTTCTACTGGGATGGATCCAATACTCAAAGACTTCCAAAGGAAATGCAACTTAAAATCCTCTCTGATCTTCGTAGAAATGATTCAAAAATAAATGTGGCGATGGTGCATTAAAGTTGAGTGAGAGAGAAAACTGAAAGTCAAGAGGACTGGGATCTACATAGATATGCAATCTTACTCACGGATTTGAAAGATTCGCTACCACCATGAAGGAAGAAAATCAATACACCGAAAAAAAATCATCGCCAAGATCTGCGTTTGAGTTACAACAAACATACCAAGCTAACCCATTCCGAGGATGACGATGATAGAAATCCAAAATTTCTAGTTTTGACTTGCCCAAAATAGTGTTGTTTCAACCACTCAATTGAGATTGAACTTGATAATCATAAGAGTGGATCGCGACTTGAGGATACGCAAGGATAAAGATCTATTTTCTTGTTTTGCAATAAAAGTCTATTTGGTGGTCAGGATCAAGATCCATAAGAAAATCAAAGAGCTAAACAACAGTCTACACATAATTTCTAAATAATTCAGAGACTAGGCATTAGAGCATGGCTATTGCAGGTGTGGCGTGGGCAGTGAAACTTCAATCAAAAGTTCCTGAGATAGTTCAAACCACAAAAGGATTTAGTAATAGTGCAAGGCAAAGGAGAAAACCAGACCGAAGGATAAATACACTCTTAAGATTTCTCATCTTTCTTAGTAATGCGTTCTTAGTACAATAGGTTTGGGGCATCATATTATTAATACTCATGTCATGTCCAATGTATTGTTTTTGTTTTGTTGCAGGTTTTAACTTCAGGAAGGCGAAAAGATGGTGGCTCAAACCATAAATAACTCAGACTAAAAAGACATGGTTCAATCCATCGCAAACCAACCACAAAAGTTCAGCCAAAGTTTATGTATGGAGCAATACTCATAGAGGTCACTGTCTCAGCTTAAAAGTCTTTGTTTCAGCATGTAGTTTTAGTGGTTGTTCAGCATGCAACAACTGTTTTAGCATGAAAAATGCAGTTTGTTTTGGTTCACCTAATGTGTATTGTTTTTATTTTGCAGGTTGAGGATGGATGCGCAACAAAGTTTATTTATTTATTTTATTTTTTAAACAAGAAATTTTAAGAAGAATTTAAATGAAAATTTGGAGCAAATGGAGACAAGTTTATTGAAAATTGTAGGCGAAAAATGGATTAAGCAAAATTTTTTTATTGTCCACATTTAAAATTATTCCTTAAAATTGTTAGAGGCACCCTATTTTCTGATCCTCATGATCACTCGAAGCATGGAGGAGAGCATACTTATTCTAAGAAAAAAAAATTGGAAATGAAAACCTACCTACACTATACCAATTAGAATTAAAAATTAGTTACGTGTAGGAAAACTTCTAGTGGAGCCAAGCACGCAACAGTAACAACAATATGTCCAGTGGTGATTTTTCAAATAAATAATGGTAATATTCGAGAGTGAATAAATCTAGTTGTTGTAACGACAAACTAACTAAATAAAAATGAAATTTATTTAATCGAGTGCTTACCTGGAACCATTGCTCGATAATGCTTTCATAGATGCGTTTTTCCTCGCTCAGATCTTGCTGTAACTCCTCTTCATCTTCCTCAATCTCCTACTTGAACGATTGTTCGTCATCAAATATGTAGGGTTCTTCAAATGTTGAATCATCGTTTGTTGCTGGAGGAGTGTTTGGATCTTTAATTGTTGTCAACATCTCCTCTTCTAGAGAAGAGGAGATCCCGAATTTTGCGAGGATCTGAGTGACTAGTTCCAAGCTGACACTCATTGTTAAAACATATTGAAAAAGGGGTTCTTACAACACCCAAATCAACAAAAAAAAAAAAAACTGAAAATCATACTTGCTGAAACAGATACTCTCCACAGTTGCGCAAAACACACTTGCTACAATTGAAATTCACACTTGCGAAAAATGAAATTTGCATTTACTCTTGTAGGAATTGAAACACTCCCTACATGCCCTTACCCATATGTCACCTTAGAGTTAGGAGCATGACTATTCAAACCAAACCTTAATTCATCGTGCTTCCCCGACAACAACACCAAAATGTTAGGTGGAAATATTGTCGTTTAATTTCGTTGTAGTACTTGCCCAACTATTTAATTTGTCAATCCGAGGTTCGTAGGATTACAAAGCACACACACTATATATGTAGGACTGAAGTGGAAGTAATCTAGTCTAAATTTCTGAAATGAAATTAATCTAAGAAAGCATCGAAAGACTAACTAGGAAAGCAGGAAATTGCATAAGGGAAAAACAATACAACATGTGAAGAGTTGAACGACAAATGACATATGTGAGCTCACACAATATATCAATCTCAAATTATATTACAAGAGTCAAATGAAAAATCATGAAAGAATAACAAAGCTAAGAATCCCCTTCTCCTAATTACAAAACTAAATTATGAATTACATGACCTCTTACGAATAACATCCTCCAATTATGAATAACATGATGACCCTCATGAAGAGAGAACACTCTCTTAGATACATGAGTGTCATAATTTACAGATCCACTATTCTCTCAACCACTCTCAACTACTTTCCCATTATGACAAGATATGAGCCCTTCAAATCCTCCATACATCTCTCACATATCTTAGATAAGATATGCCAACCAAATCTTCCATGATCTTCTCTCTTGAATATGCTTGAATGATTGTCCCAAATATTCTTCAAATCTTCAAAGTGAAGATGAGATTCGAATTTGAGGCTAGGTGGTAATATTTGACTTTGTTGAAATCTTCAAATATGCCTACACTCATCATAAAACTCATCCAACCTTGATATATAATGAAAATATGTTAATTTCTAATATTTAATCACAAATTCACTTATAATACTAAAATGAATACAATGGAAAATAATAAGGTGAAACCCGAATGTATGTATGAAAATGGTATGATAAAAGGTTAATGGGATGATGAAATGTAAGGAATAGTGAAGGAAAAGGTGGATGAAAATATGACATTTCTGAGGCCCAACACTTACATACTTCCCTCCTTGGAACAAAACTTGGCTCCTAAATACTTGTGCTATACAAATCAAAATTTGAGTTTAAAACAACTTAAAGTCTATCACAAAATTTTTAAGCTAGATTGTTTAAACTCCTCCCTACTAATGATAGGCCATACATATATACATTATATCCAAAACAAACATAATTTCAAAAAAGGAATCTCAACTATCTTTCTTCAGTCCCCATATCCACTTGTCCATGTAATTGCCATTTGTATATAAGGAGTACTCAGTTATTGGAGCAAAGAGAAAATAAAAAATTATCCTTCTAAAGCCCAAAAGTTTACCAAGTTAACTAAGTAAATTAGATGCCTAGTTCTAAAAAGAAAATCAGTATCAAATACCAACATGTAATTGATTGTATGCATTTAGAAAAAGACCACATTGCACTCTCAAGCAAATATATCATTCTACTTAAGGGAGCTCCACTACCATATACAATATATAGAGTTAAAATACAATCTCCATGTGTTCTTAAGCAATGTTGGCATTTTATCCACCCTAAAAATTTAATTGAGTCTTTCCCACCTTCATCTTCGGCCCAGTTTTTAATTTTCAGTTATGTTTGGTGGTTGAAATCTTCAATGTATGTTGTTCATGACACATCCCTAACTTGCCCTGTGTTAACTTTTAAGGAATGGAAATGATAATAAAATTTATAAAAATACATATAGGGACTAGATTTTGGGTAGCTATGGCTCTAAGAGGAAAGTGCCCGATTCTTTTGCAATGAGAGATTATCTGCCAAAGGAAAGTGTGTATCTATGACAGAAGGAAATCATCTAAAATGTATTTATATAAACAAACCTTATAACTGAAAGTTTGTAATATGATTTTGATGCATCATTCCCCACATTTACTTTGGTAATTAACTTCCAAACACTCCCTCATACACAATCCACTCTCCCAACAATATATAGTTGTCCTACTGTACACATGAACAACAATCAGCCACACCTTATTGCTAGAGTCGATGTCTCTAGAATTTCAACTTTCAACAACTATAGATTTTGTTCACCATTGGGATTCTGTCGACATTGTCATCAATTCAAAGTGCCTCCCATCACTTATTAATTTCATTGTAAGGTTATGTACAATGATGAAACTTTCCCAAATAAAAAAAAACCCGGGAAGCACATCACTTGAGTTGACTAAGCTTACTTACTAGATCCTCTGCTACGAGGTTGGCTTTTGAACCAAAGTAAAATAGAGCATCCACCTTTGTATTCTTTACTTGAATATTGATATGGAAGAGCTTGTTAATCTCCTTCTCTTACCTATGATGAGTAGAGCCCAAGTTCCCAATGCCACCTTGATATAGTGAGGGCCTATGTAGGGTTGTGTGCAAAAGTGCATAACTCTATCGACAGCCATATCAACATCACTTCTTGTAGACTACTTACCATTACTGTGGCATCAAATATCTCATACTTCAAAGCACTACACTTATATATATATATATATATATCAAAACAAAGGGAAATAGTTTTTGGTTAAGAGTTCATGTATCAGAGAGTGTTGTATTTTCTCATTTACTTGAGATGCATTCCTTGAATATACTATAAACTTAAACTTAAACTTAATGCTAGGTAAGTTTCCCGGGAAAACCCAGAATGAATTCAACATCTTCAAATGATGCCAACAATATTTTCTTAAAAGTAATTTATTAAAAACAATAATAATGCTACTGTAAGAAACTCCCTTGTTTTATCAATAATTAAGCTCCATCATAATTGACATTTAAATATTAATAGGAAAAATTCTTTCCTTACCCAGACACACTTCAATTAACCATTGATCATTTATTGTTCACATTCACATTTTTGGGACATTGAAATCTCTTTAAGCACAGAGACATCTTTGAGCATTTTCCTTGGTGGCTTAACCAACTGCTTGGAGATTGCAATGGCAGCCAAATATACTACCCTCCCAAAATTGTATCTATTCCAACCATGTCTTCGAGTGGGTAGCCATTGCAAGCTACAAGCTTACGGTATTGGTTGAGATGATTTAAGGAGGAAAACTAAAAAGATTCCACTTATTTAAATATATTTGTTGCTACATTTTTAGGATCTAGATTTCTCGTGCTTCCCTTGGAGCATATGCCTGTCCAAAAACTTAGGATTTTCCAAATTAAAATAGTTCTATGGTTGTATAAGTGCAAAAACTTTTTCTGATTGACATAATTCAGAAGAAAAATTTTTACAATTGCTAATACAGATGCTTTGGTCTAATAACTTTGGTGCTTGCTTGAAACCTTAGTGTTATTGCTTGCATACTCATACATATTTTTTTCAAGGTAGAGTTACTATAAAGATATTGATGTAGCAACTTTTGGCATTTGATTAGCCAATGAACTATTTATTTTGAGGCTGGAAGGATGTTAGAAAATTTTGTCTTCCTTTGAAGAGTCTCTGGTGGTTTAAAAGGGAAAATACAATTTGTAAATAGAAAAGATTGTAGTTGTACCTGTGATCCTATTAACTAAACAGTTAGCTAGATAAAATATAGTGTTTTTCATGTATTACAATTGTAGATCTACAATTATACTTTTGTTTTAAAAAATATCAACATACCTTCAATGAAAAAGAGAAGGATACCAAGTACCTTTGACCTCTCAAAAACATCACAAGGTCCACTTTAGAAATACTGGACACATCAGCTTGCTAATATTTCTTATGAATTTTTAGTATTGTTTCTAGACATACTTTAGAATAGTTTAGTCAATGATATCAAGCAAGCAAAACATGATAGGAGAGCATGTGGGCTTGCAGTTACATTAAGGAATTTAAAAATAGATAAGTAATGTCTATAAATTAGAAAGACAAGATAGAAAATAAATTTAGGATCAATTTGTTACATGCAGGAATGCAGATTAGGAGAGAGAAAGCATGGGTGAAAATTCTATTAAAAACATACCCATTACAATCCCCGCCAAGAGTAATGCTCAGAGTTTGTATTTTATCTATTTTCAGTGACATTGCATCAACAAAAGAGTTTTCAAGACACAATATACCTAAATTTCAACTTTAAGGTTTAAATTTCCAGACAAAATTACTCAGTTAATAACCAACATATTAAACCAATATGAATTATTTGGATAAATTTGAGCCAAAACATAATTTGAATTCCTATAGGATCTTTTTACAAATATAAATATAAATATATATAAATATATATATATATATATATATATATATATATATATATATATATTCCTCAGAAATGAAAACAAAATACAGACAAAGACATAAATCAACAATTACATACAAAATGAAAAGGTCATTT